>LNAC01000184.1:2530505-2574246 GCA_002007465.1 Ailurus styani
CCTCCCTTCACCTCCTCCATGCCTACCTCCTCACCCCTCTCCTCCCTCCTCCATCCCTCCCCCTTCCATCTTCCGTCCCTCCCTCCTCTGTCCTAACCCCCTCTCCTCCATGCCTCCCTCCTTCCATTCCCTCCCCCTTCCTCCCCCCTTTCCTCCTTCCATCTGTCTCTCTCCTTTAAAGTCTGCCAGCAGCCCCTGGGACAGATGTTTTGAGGGGCCGACACTGGGAAACGATTCTCTGGGGTGGCAGACGTGGGTGGGAGCACGAGGCAGCACAATTTCAGCTTGCTTTCAGCTCTGAGATTCCTGGGTGGTTCTCACGGGACAATTTATGATGGGGACTTCAGGAATACAGAGAATGTCAAATGTTAATTCATTGCTCCAGAGAGTAAGGCAACTTCCTAAAAAGGTTTTCAGCAAAATGGAAACTGTAACAATGCTCCAGAATTGTTTTAGACACAAAAAGCATGTTCCCTTGAAAGCATGCCTACCGTCTCCTCAGGAGGTTATGAGGTGCCTGTGGTTTGCAGGGGGTGCAGAGGGTCCAAGCCTGCGTGCTGGGTCTCTGAGGGACACCGGTGTCCCTGTGTCTGGATTTTGTTTTGTCCTGGGAGAAGTCCAGAGTGAGGTCTGTTGGGGATGCATGATGCATACAGGTCCAGTTCCTGTTTTCCAATGAAATCAGCCTGCTCCCCCAGCAGACCAGCCAGAGGCCCCTCATGCTACACATTTTTCTTGTTTCTTGTCCTTGGGATGAACTTCAGGTAAACGTATGAAAACCCTCTCTCCTATATTTGGTGAATAGCTGATGTTTCCAGCAGAAATTGACCTTTCTGATGACCTTGGGAGTCCCGAGCCCCCTCTGAGCCCCCACACCCAGCCTGTCTCAGGGAGACCAGAATGTGCAGAATTGGCTGGTGACACCCATGAGGGTGGGAAGAAGAAGAAATACAATTTTTTAAAAGATTTTACTTATTCATTTATTTAAGACAGAGAGAGAGCACAAGCAGGGGAAGGGGCAGAGGGAGAGGGAGGAGCAGGCTCCCCGCTGAGCAGGGAGCCAGACGTGGGACTCGGTCCCAGGACCCCGGGATCGTGACCCGAGCCGAAGGCAGACACTCAGTTGACAGAGCCCCCCAGGAACCCCAGAAATGTAGTTTTATATTCTTTCTTATGCCCCTCAAAGCTCACACGGACTCATCTCCCTGCTGGACAAAGAGGTGCTTTGTTTAAACCCCAGGTCATGGTTTATCCACTTTCCCCCAGTCTTTCCCGTCACCAGCAGCCCCCGTCATGCTTCTCTGGAAACTGGGTCGCATTTTCCCACACATCTCGTTCAGCCTTCAAGGACCCGGTAAGAGACACACAGCTGAAGAAATCGAGGATCATGCGGGTCACATTCCCCACAAGGTCTCCTGCCTTCTGAATGCCCAGGGAACTATTAATCGCCACTTAGTGCTTGCAAGCATTTTGTGCGGGAGCAGGCGTACCCTCTTGGTCACTCAGCGGCCACTTCACTCTGTTGTCTGTGAACGTCTGACTTCCATTTTCTTCCATTTTCCGCAGAGCTCTGGGTTTGGCGGGAGTGTGTAGGTGTCCCGAGGGCTGGGTCTGTTTTGTGCCTGGGGACGGAAATGCTAATTGTCTCCTAAGCAGGTTGAATCAATCACCGATGACCATCTCCTGAAGCTTCCATGAGATCTCCAAGGGACGGGGGCTGGAGAGCTTCCGGGTTGGTGAGCAGGTGGAGACGTAGGGACCATGGTCCCTGGATTGGGGGATCCCTGCGCCCCCTCCCCAGATCCCGCCCCGGGCAGCTTTTCTGTCCGTTCCTGAGTTAACCCTCTTATAACAAACTGGTGATCTAGGCAGTAAACCATCTCCCTGAGTTCTGGGAGCCACTCCAGCGACTTCATCAAATCCAGGGAGGGGTCGTGGGCACCTATAATTTATCATGTTAAAGAACAAAATTCAACTGAGTACACTGGAAAATCTAGTTGGGTCTAGAAAGTGAGCCTTGCTCGGGCATCAACCCCTCTTGCAAGGAGAGGGGAACTCTGAGGTAGCACAAAATAGAAGGTTTTTCAAGGAAGGAAGGTGGGGCAAGCAGTTATTTGTAAACAGAAGAAGGGATTGTTTCAGGGTTGCCTTCTCTTTGGGGAAAGGCTGGGGGCCTTATTAGGTGGATCACCTCATCTTCCTCTGTGACAGATTACCTCATCAGCATAGATTAGAACATTCTGGCTTGAGGGATTTAAAATCCCACTCTGGGAGAAAGTGAAATTACAATGAAGTCTTGGTTTGCTGTCCGGGAGGCATGTGACTACACCTGGGGTCTGTGGCTTTCTTTTTCACCGCAGGTCGCAGGTCGTCGGAGTCACTGGGGACAGTCTGGCTTTGGGAAGGGCATCAGGAGAGTGTGTGTGTGATCTTGTGGAATGAGCCCCTCATGGTGGGATGTGGGGCTGCCTTCAGGTCGTGAGCGATAGGATTGAGTTGCAGTTTAGGACACCAGCTAGCATGTGAGAATTGCTTTGGGGTGGGGGAGCCCCTGCTCTCCAAGTTGGGATTGGGGGCTCAGACCTTTTAATAGGGGAGCCTGGGGAAGAGAGATTTTGTACCCACAGTCTGAGTTAACAGTTCGCATAGTCCATTTCTTGGGCTTACTGAGTCCTGGCAGCCAGTCCTGCCTTCCAATGCTGTGATGGCCTTCAAGCATTTGAGACCCCCTCCGAATCTCAGATGTGGAATCGCGAGGTCCTGGCATCAAAAGTTGCATTTGGGGACTGAACCTGGGGGGTTCAGTTGGTTAGGCGTCTGCCTTTGGCTCAGGTCATGATCCCGGGGTCCTGGGATGGAATTCTTTTTTTTTTTTTTTTTTAAAGATTTTTATTTATTTCACAGAGGGAGAGAGATCACAAGTAGTCTGAGAGGCAGACAGAGAGAGGAGGAAGGAGGCTCCCCGCTGAGCAGAGAGCCTGATGTGGGGCTCGATCCCAGGACCCTGAGATCATGACCTGAGCCCAAGGCAGAGGCTTTAACCCACTGAGCCACCCAGGTGCCCCTGGGATGGAATTCTTCATCAGGCTCCCTGCTCAGCCTCTGCTCCTGCTTGTGCTCTCTCTCAAATGAATAAACAAAATCTTAAAAAAAAAGAAAGAAAGAAAGAAAGAAAGAAAAGTTGCATCTGGAGTCCAGGTTGGGATCGCTGTTTTCCACGGTGCTGTGTTCAGAGAGGTTTGTGGGCCCGTGGGCCTCCTCCCTTCCCCCTGATGTACCCGAGAGTTAGCAGACTTGGAACAAGAAAGCGAAGGATGGACATCAAATGCCTTGTCGCTCAGGCAGCCCGTGTGCATCCCTCTGGAGCAGTCTGGGGGAGAGAGCACAGCATCAGTAGGAGCCCCGGAGGCACCCCCTTCCTGGGCACCCTCCCCTCCCGGGCACTAGCCCCGGGGGCCAAAGCCCCTGGAGAAGGCAGGGGAGCAGCGGGCAGGCAGGCCTGGCACCTCAGCCTGCTGGCCCAGCTCTCCCCGAGGGAGCAGAGAGGGGCCGGGAGGGTGAGAAGGTGGTGGTCCTTCCGCCCAGCAGCCGCCTGGCCGGGTTCTGGGTCCCACGTTTCTCTGCGATGCGGTCTGGGGGCGCTGGAGGAAGTCAGGGGAGCAGTGCGCAGAGGCTGGGTTGATGGAAAAAACCCAAAGCCAATTTCTCTGTGGTTCTTACTCACTGTGTGACTTCCATGCAACTCGTTCATCACTTGCCGTCTTTGAACTCACTGGATGGTGCTAATAGAGGCTGGTCACAGAGAGAACACCCTTAGCAAGGGGTCCTTAGAATGTAAATCAAGCATTTGCCACCTTCAGAGAAAGAGCTGGTGACAATTAATGTTTATGAAGATCAGAGTGTCCTTTTAAAGAGGGTTACATAAATAACAGCGTTTGATTTCCCGTTGGCAGAACTTTCATACTTTTTTTAAAGATTCTACTTATTTATTTGTCAGACAGTGAGCAAGAGAGAGCACCAGCAGGGGGAGTAGCGGGCAGAGGGAGAAGCAGGCACCCGGATGAGCAGAGTCCAGTTCGGTACTCGATCCCAGGACCCTGGGATCGTGACCCGAGAGGAAGGCAGATGCTTAAAGGACTGAGCCACCCAGGCGCCCCATGCTTGCAGACTTTTATGGGTAGTGCTTTTGCTTGAGTCCCAGAGTAGGGATGAATACGTGGAAGAATCTGGAACACACTCATTTGATTTATGCTGTCTGGACAGTAGGGAGAGGATGGGCATCCTATTCTGACTTCCCTGGCTTTAATATGCTTCTTTTTTTATTGTTAGTTTTATAAGCAAATGATTATCGATCAAGAGTTGAGACTCTAATAGAGGGGAAAAAAATCCTACTTCATACTGTCTTCTTACACATCAGTTGTATTTTGTTTTGTTTTGTTTTGGGACTATTCTTTCATGCGATGTCATGGTGATATGTCTTTTATATACACCTGCCATCGTGAATCTTGCTAGGAGTCAAAGTGTCTGTGCTCGTTCTTCTTTGGAAAACAGTGTGTCCATCACTTGCCATGTGTCAAGCACGGTGGTCGCCTGTCATTCGTGGCCATGAGAAAAAATGTTCTCCTTGCCTGCAGGAGACTTGTAGGTTGGGGGACAGCAGGAGCACAGGAAGGCCAGTAGCTGTGTCCCCTCCTTTGTGGAGGTCCTGAGGGAGAGTGTCAAAGGGCTTCGTCAGACCGTCACCCAATGTGGAGGTCGGTGGAGGCTGGGAGCTTTCCAGCCAACCTCCCCCTACTGCTAAGGTGTTGGAAAGGAGAAGCCAGGCAATGCGGTCATGTCTTCCCCTTTCTGCCTCCTTTTGTGGTTATCCCTCCTATGACGTGCTCCCCTCCCCCGATGTATTGACTGGTTGATCTTAAGTACGTGCTGTGCCCAACATGGGGCTTGAATTCACAATGCCAGGCAGGATCAAGAGTCACATGCTCCCCTGACTGAGCCAGTCAGGTGCTGGAATTTCAAAATTCATACTTGCAACAAGGTCCTTCAGTATGTTCTGGTTCGAATTTTCCACTTTCATGGAACTATGTTTGGACTTTATTTATGGATTCTCTCTACATACTTGCAATATGGTTATCGAGAGTCTTCTTTACCCAAGAGCTGTTTGAGTAAAGTTTCTTTTAATTTCCGAGTGGAAATTTTCAGGAAATTCCGAAGTTACTAGTGTAATAAGAAAAAAGAATAAATTGAAACTGCACAGGGTGCTTGGGTGGCTCAGTGGGTTAAGCATCTGCCTTCGGCTCAGGTCATGATCCCAGGGTCTTGGGATCAAGTCTCATGTCGGGCTCCCCGCTCTGCGAGGAGCCAGCTTCTCCCTCTCTCACTCCCCTGCTTATGTTCCCTCTATCGCTGTGTCTCTCTGTGTCAAATAAATAAATAAAATCTCTCTCTAAAAAAAAAAAAGAAAAGAAACCGCTCCACGTTAGCATTTTTTTTCGATCAGATTGACAAACACTCAAAACTGCACTGTACGCTAACTCCCGACTCCTGCGGATGCCTGCTAATTTTTACATTGCCCTCAGGAAATATCTTTGTCACATCCACATTTTGAATTAATAGCATTTCTCTCTGTCAACTAATATATAATCTACTCTTGTGAATGATTTATGGGTACTTGGAAAGACTTTCTAATTTCCTATCTTGGGAATACAGAATTGGATCTATATTCATTTTGTTATCTATATTCATTTTGTTATTCCTTAAAGTGCGAACTTGCATTTGTCCTAGACTAAGGTAGATAAATCACGGTCCCCCTCCTACTTGGTTGTCCCTCTCCCTTTTCCTGTGCCGTTGGCCTTTGAATGCCATGTACAGACGTGAATAATTGTCTTCTGAGTCCTCTTTGTACATATAAGTACCTTCTATGAAAGTAACTTGATGATCCCTGCTTTTCTTCCTTCTTTTCGCCCTCCTGTTTTCTCTCTCTCCCCCTACATCTCTGTATTCCCATTTTTTTGATGTGCCTTTGACCTTAGACTTTTCTGAAATGTTTTGTGTCAGGTGTGTCTCTTGTATGTCTCATATACCTTCCTATTTAGGCAAGGTTATGTGTACACAATAGCACGAAATGAAATTTCATGTATATATGTTCTTAGCTAAGTATTTTTCTATTCTTATGGTTTTGCTTTCAAATTCATATTTAGGGGCACCTGGGTGACTCAGTCGGTTAAGCGTCTGCCTTTGGCTCAGGTCATGATCTCGGGGTCCTGGGATCAAGTCCCGAGTCAAGCTCCCTGCTCAGTGGGGAGTCTGCTTCTCCCTCTCCCTCTGCCCCTCTCCCCCACTCATTCTCTCTCAAAAAAAGAATGAAATTCTTTAAAAAACCCTATACTTAATAATGCTTTATTGTTGTGCTATTGTGTTATAACTGCAACTTCATATAAATAATATTAACCCTTTATATATATATATATTTTTTTTTACCATGCAAAATAAAAATGAAGTAATTTCTTTTCTTCCATCATTAAATTTTCCTCTCCACCATGCAATTTTGGTTGATATTATCTCAATGTCTTCTCTTGTACCATGAAAGATGCCTATGCTTGTATTCTACATGTGTGAACGTTGAACAAATAGCCTCTGATTTTGACATTAACCAACTTATTCTTTCTATCTGATTCATTTCCCCTAACCTTCCAATTTTTGTCTGTCGTATCATTTCTACATCTCAGGGAACATAATATTTCAAGTCTGTCTTGTCATCTGAATTTCCATTTTTGCTTTAGTCTTACTTTTACTGGAACACATGTTCATTGCTTATCATTATCCTTACCCTGTAATTTACCACTCATCCTTGGGCAGGCTAAAATTTGTCTTCTAGTAATTTTCTTAAGATCGTATGAGATAATATATCCTGAGTTCTTATGTACTTAGAACTCTTTGCAGCATTTATATTTGAAAGACAGCTTGGCTGGATATGAAATCCTTGACTCAGTATTTCCTCAAGTATCTCAAAGAAATAACTCTATTATCATTGGCCTTGAATGTGATTATGGAGCAATCTGAGGCCACTCTGGTATTTTCCTGCTTTTATTTGACCTGGTAATTTTGCCAAGTTGCTAGTGACTTGAAAATTCAATAAATTTAGTGGGATACATTTCATGTTGACCATTCTAGAGTAATTGTCCACGGCACAAAATAAGACCTTTCAATGTGTAGATTTCAGTTTTCTTGCATGGAAACTTTTGATGGGTTCCAGCATTACCAATTTATTGTCTTCCGGCACTTGATTTTCTTCTTCAAGGATTCCAATTGCATGGATTTCTTTTCCCCTCATTTCTTATCCATAACATTTCTCTAATTAAAAAAAATACCTTTTTCTTTACTTCTGCTTCTTTTAGTTCTGTTTCTTATGTCAGTTTTTTTAATGTCCCGTACCACGTTTTGTACAGTATCAATTTGACCTGTGCTGCTTTTAATTATGTCCTCGTTTATCTGATGGCTACTTTTTTTTAAAAAAAAATTATTTATTTATTTGACAGAGAGAGAGAGAGATTATAAGTAGGCCGAGAGGCAGGCAGAGAGAGAGGAGGACGCGAGCTCCCTGCTGAGCAGGGAGCCTGATGCGGGCCTCGATCCCAGGACCCTGAGATCATGACCTGAGCCGAAGGCAGAGGCTTTAACCCACTGAGCCACCCAGGCGCCGTGATGGCTATTTTTTCCCTTCTCTTTCTTTCTGGGTTCTCCCAGTTCACATTTCCTATCTTCTTGCTGTCTTACCGCCTCATCACCCAATTGTAACAATTCTGCTGTAGGGTGTTTTTTATGTGCGGAATTGCCTTATCAAATATTTTTCCATCGATGGCAAATAGTACGTGCACTGTTTTCATCTTCCCCGTGTGACCGTCTTTCTGGGCACATGTTTTTGCATTCGTTGGTCGCGGCGGGGCTCAAGCGCCTTCGTTCCTTCCATAGAGGAGCTGCTGGGTGCTGCTCTTGTTGCTACTTGTTCTGAGTCAGTCGGGTGTTCCTGCCCAGTCGTCTGCAGGGGGTTCCCGCTGGTGGTGAAGACCAGGTGACGCTAATGGCGCAAGGACTGAATGCGTCCTGTAGATACGCGCGGACTTCACGTGACGTTCCTCTCTCTTTCCCTGGTGGACGGGTCTGGGTGCAAGAGTGGCTTCTGTCATCACCCACCGTAACGTGCAGCTTGGCATCCACTTACCACATCCTGCTCCATACACTGTACCCTCAGATCGTGCCCCTAGACTTTCAGAGGTGCGGTTTCGATGGCACCTTCTCAGTCTGCAGGGGGTGGGGTTTTGCTACTGACATAGCTCTTATCTACCTTCTTGTGTGCTGCCTTCTTGACCTTGATTATTTTTGGCAGCTGTTTCAAGTAAGTCCAAGCATTTGTAAAAATTGGAATGAGCGTTTTCCCTTCTTGTTGATTTGGGACTGGTTTTCGGGAGTGGAGTAGGAAAGGGTGAGGTACGCAAGCCATGTATGGCAACTTCTCATTCTGTGCAATTTCCCCCAAGTGGCCTCACTCATCCATGTATGGGCAGAACAACAGGATGGTCTCTGGGATCTGGCGTAGTGGCTGCAAGAACTCCAGAGTTGGGTTTATTCACTTGCAAGGCCGCCATGACTTTCTCATTACGAAGATGTGGGGTGGTGGTGGGGGTTCCACAGGACATGCACATCATAGCCCCAGGCACACATAGAATCCTGACCCAGTGTGACTTCTGGGCAGTAACTCAGATGGAATCTTAACACAATGTTTGCATGGGATACTCATGGACTCTTGAAATGCTCAGGTTCCTGGAAGAACAGAGTTTAATAGCTGTCAATTCCAGTGCCCTTTTTCTTCCTAATGATTTTATTTATTTATCTAAGAGAGAGAGAGCATGAGCAGGGGGTGGGGTGGGGAAGGGAGAGGGAGAAGCAGACTCCCCACTTAGCAGAGATCCCAACTTGGGGGGGGCTCAATCCCAGGACCCTGAGATCATGACCTGAGCCAAAGGCAGATGCTTAACCAATGGAGCCCCCCAGGTGCCCAGGTCCACTGCTTTTAAGTAGAAAAGATAAAGTTCATGATCACATGGACAAACTCTTTTCAAACTCCTCCCACCCCACAAATAAGCTCTGTATTAGTTGTTTTTAGCTTTACAAGTGATCCAGGTGTCTTTTTTTTTTTTCCTGTAAATTGGGTTAGTCTGGGAGGAGAGATGTCACTTATGGGATCTGCCAGTGTATATAGGATATGGGGCTTCCTGTTCATAGCCTTCTACTTGCACTGGACACTATTAAAAACAAGGACTAAAAAACCCCAAGAAAATCACAAAGCCGAATAGCGTATGAGTTAACTTTCTAGTGTCTCTGGATGGCGTTGGAGTTAACTGATATTTAGCTTTAAAATGTGATCACCAAATTAATGTGGGGGGGGGGGCTTGGAGGCTGTTGCAATAGGGACCAGCAAGATGGTTCCTCTCCAGGTCAGCATCTTTGCCTATACCCTTGTCTTGTCTACACTGCTGCCCGTTTGCGGTAGCCTTCCCACTCCCTCTTCATAGGCTTTGCCACCTTCACTTCTCTGTGTACACTGCATTCAGTGGTCTTTTTAAAAACCTTACACCTAATAGGTCCCCTCCCCATTTCCCTCTCCCCTTTCCAAAACCCTTTTGCGGAATTCCCTTGATCTTTGAGTAAATCCGCTGTCACCTGGATGTAGAAAATCCTTGTAAGATCTGGCCCCACCTGACGTGCCACCCCCTCTCCTAACCCATGTGCTCCTTGGCCACTCCAGAGCCGTGGCCCCACCTGACGTGCCACCCCCTCTCCTAACCCATGTGCTCCTTGGCCACTCCAGAGCCGTGGCCGCACCTCCAGGCCTTGCCCTTCCTGCCTCTCTGCCTGGAGCCGTCTTCCTTCAGCTCCCTGACATTCCCGCGGGACTCATTTCCTTACTTCATCTGCTCTCTGCTCTGATACTTCTCCCAGACACCTTGCCCAGTTACCCTGTTTGAGACAGCATCCCTTCCCGCTGAAGCTGTTCTTCCTTGTACTTGACACCATGCTGTGTATCTCCTTGTCCTGGTTTATGTCAGGTTCACCGCCCCTCCAACTAGAATACAGGATGCTTCACGACAGGACCTTTCTCTCTTCAGTTCATTCACGGACCACACGCCCAATCAAATGGCTTGCCCCTCTGGGCGGCCTACATGATGAAGCAAATAACGGATCCCTGGGTCTAGAGCTCAGGGGGGATGGGGTGAGGAGGCAGAGCCCAGGGTTGGGCTGAGAAGTCACAGTGAAGGAGACCGAGGAGACTGATGGAGAAAGCCAGGAGTGGTTCTAGAGGCAAAGGGAGGAAGGAAGGAGGGACATGTCACTGGGACCAAACACAGCCGAGAAGTGAAGAAGGATAACGATGGAGAATGCCCCGTTGGGTGTGAGGACTGGCTGTCATGGGTGTTCTAGGTAGCGGCCCTGTCAAGTGTGTGTCAGGGAAGCTGGTTAGCAGGAGTGGGAAATGAGTGGTTGAGGAGGAGACATGGAGACTTTTTTCTTTCTTTTTTTAAAGGATTTATTTTTATTTTTATTTATTTTTTTCAGTGATCCAAGATGCATTGTTTATGCACCCAGTGCTTATGCAATATGTGCGCTCCTTAAAACCCACCACCAGATTTTATTTATTTATGAGAGAGAGAGAGAGAGAGAGAGAGAGAGAGAGAGAGAGAGAGCGCATNTTATGCAATATGTGCGCTCCTTAAAACCCACCACCAGATTTTATTTATTTATGAGAGAGAGAGAGAGAGAGAGAGAGAGAGAGAGAGAGAGAGAGAGCATGTGCACATGAGCAGGGGAGTGGGGAGGGGCAGAGGGAGAGGGACAAGTAGACTCCTCGATGAGTCCAACTCCAGACAATGAGATCATGACCTCAGCCAAAACCGAGAGTCAGTCACTTAACCAACTGAGCCCCCCAGGTGCCTGGCCACAGGGAGACTTGCAACAACCACTTTTCATGTATCTTGTAAGGCAGTAATCTATGGTCAACTGAGATCTTCGATAGAAGACACACAATGGTCCCAACTAAGAGGGGGAGGTTGTCGTCACGAATGAATGGCCTGTGTCCTTCCCACCTGCTCTGCCTAGGAAGGTGTCAGAGAGCAGCGATTGGGGATGGGGGTCAGTGGCGGCTCAAGGGACCTCCCACTAGCACGTCTCCTTTGTGAATTTCGCAAAGGAATCAGGACACCGGCCAGCCCTCCTGTCGAAATGGCGCCAACGAGGTGTTGATCCTTAAAAGCCTTTGTCGCTTGTAAGGACGACATGAAGACCACATGCACACATGAGCCTGACTGAGGAGAACTGGTCTCTATCCCCTCGGATGCTGATGGGATTATTTCCTTGCAGATTCTTGAACAACGTCGGCTTCTTTTTCCCTCTGATAATGATGCTGACGTGGATGGTGTCTGTGGCCAGCACGGTCCGAAAGCTGGTTTATGAGCGAGAGATCCAGATAGAAGAGGTAATCAGCCGAGCGCTTGCCTGGGGGACCGGCAGGGGTGGTGGCGGCTTTGCAGCTGAATCCTGTCCCACGACTGACCCCAGACTCTTTTGCCTGCCCTCCCCTCTGCTGGGGTTCCTATGCACAGCCGGGAGGCGGGGCCCGGTGAAAAGCATTTCAGATCGCAGCCTGATGCCCTGCCAGGCTAACAGGTGTTTCCTGTGGGGGTGGGGGGAAGCCCAAGGACAGGCACGCCAGGCTCACAGAAGGGAGCCAGCGTTGCCCATTCAGCAACTTTTATACAACCTGGAAAGACATAAGGGCAGACTTCCCACCTTGATTTATGGTTAGATCCCTTCACGGCAGCCTTGCTGTTTTCGTTTTACTATCATTAAAACTGGAAAGTGTCAAAACTGTGGTTAAGAAGGAAAGGTCCTGAAAGTACCCAGTGAAGGCTGGCCTCCGCGGAGGATGGGTGCCCGTTACCCCCTTGCCTCCCGTTATTCAGGTGAAGGAGGAGCAAGGTCAAAGGCTATGTTCACGTTCAGTTCTGACTGGGACTGGCACTGCCATTTCCCATGTTGTTCACCGGTTTAGAACGGAATTTTTCTTGCATCTCTGTGTTTCCTCCCCATTCATCCAGCAGGGCCCTGGGCATGGGGACTGGGGACCGGGGGTCAGTCATGTGGACTTAGTCTCCTCTTTCCAGGGACCAGCCCCACCACCCTCCAAGATACCCCAGTGTTATAGATGGAAAATGGGGGGCTTAACGGATGCATTAATTTTATTATTACTTCAAGCTGAGTTGTTCTGCAAAATGCATTGTAACACTCGTGTGCAAGACCTGCAACCTGAACGGCTCAGGGTCTGGTATTTCCCCCCCCTCCCTTCATTGTTCTGTTTGTCTTTCTTAAACCAAACTAACACCACCGAAATGAAGAAGAAAAAAAGAAGGAAGGCAAACAACCAAAAACAAACACAACAAAAAAATCCCCCAAACAAAAAAAGGACAAGAAACAAAGTCGGCAAAGTCCAGGTGGATAAGGGAGCACACGGCGTGACGGCCATCGCTTGAGCCTGGGGGCTGGGGGCTGGTTCTGCCCCCTGCCGCGTGGGCTCATGGCCGTGACCTCCCCGGGGAGCATTTGCTACAATGGATGCTGGGCTCTGGGGTCCGCACAGGGCTGGTGGCCAGGCTGGCCCCAACATGGAAGTTTCTAGTGCCACCTGTCTCCCGTGATGTGATCTGTTCTTTCTCCAGGGTCTGGGTGATAACCCCGCATTTCCTTCTTTCGACAGTACGTGAGGATGATGGGCGTGCATCCCACCGTCTTCTTCCTGGCCTGGTTCCTGGAGAATGTGGCCATGATGGCCTTAAGCAGCGCCGCCTTGGCCGTCATTCTCAAAGCTAGCGGCATCTTCGCGCACAGCAATGCCTGTATCATTTTCCTCTTTCTCCTGGACTTCGGGGTGTCAGTCGTCATGCTGAGTTACTTCCTGAGTGCGTTTTTCAGCCGAGCGAACACAGCTGCCCTCTGTACCAGCCTGATGTACATGATCAGCTTTCTCCCCTACATAGTGCTGCTGGTTCTCCATAACCAACTAACTGTTGTCGTGCAGATGTTTCTGGTAAGTTTCTTTCCTTTTTTTTTAAACTGCTGTATCTACCTAACAAATCAGTTATGACATCAGTCCACCGGTCTGTCATTTTTGGATCTAGGTGGGTTTCCTGATACCTCCTTCTCTTTATTCAGTCCCCGTAGGCAGACCTTGCAGCCTCCACTCACTGGCATTGCAGTGATTTCCCTAGAAGGGAGCCCATGAGGAACTGGCACTTCTCACGTGACGGGGAGTCTCCTCTGGAGACGTTTCGGAAATCGGCCACACCCCAAAGGCAGCGTAGGACCTCGGTGTCTGTCTGTTTCATGGATGGAAAGATGTAGATTTCCAAAGTGATTGTAGCAGCAAAAAATAAGCGTTTTTTTGGAAGCATCAGGAATGGCATCACATTGAATGAAACGGTCCCTCTGTTAGCAACGTCAGAATCATTCAACTGTTTAAAGTGCGCCGCCCAAATAAGTAGGACGATTCTGTTAGGTGTGCGATGTGAAATGCATGGAAGAGACATGCTCATTCCTTCTCGGGTGAGAAGTGCCCGGCGGGCGCAGGGACTCTGTCCGTGGGGAAGGGATGCGTGCGTGGCTGTGAGGATGGTCTGCTCCAGAGAGCCAGCCCCAGCCCTCCCTTCCCCCCACAGGTCCGGCCGGGCTCTCCAACTGCAGCCTGTTGGGAGGTGTGACCGGAGTGGGGAGGGAGAATGTGGGAGGTGCCCAGGAGGGGTAGGATCTCAGGGCTCCTGCGGGACCCTTGAAGGCCGCCAGAGATCGCCTGTCCCGCACAGCGCAATGACAGCTGAGGGACCCTCGCCGATAGGAACGGCGTCACTTTCTCTGCTTGCTTGGAGGCTCAGGGTGGAGCACCTCTGTGGCAGCCCTGGTATTTTTCTCCAGCGTCCACAACCCCCCACCATTCCTGCTGGCCGCGGACACACAGCCCAATGAAGAAATGCCACCTTTATTTATTTTTTTTTTATTTTATTTTATTTTATTTTATTTTATTTACCAGTGAGCGAGAGAGCGAGAGAGAGCATGAGGGCACAAGCAGGGAGGGGCAGCAGGCAGAGGGAGAAGCAGGCTCCTTGCTGAGCAGGGATCCTGATGTGGGACCTGAGCCGAAGGCAGACACTTAACCGACTGAGCCACCTGTAATCAGGATTTTATCCATTGGTAGGAGCTCACCAGTTCTAATTAGCTGATGTCACAGCTGTGATAATTTGGAACCAATAATTTTGGGTTAGCGTTCATTAGCTGTTTCCAGAATCATTAAAATGTTTCCCCAGCCCCCTCCGTCCCCCACACTCCTTACATGTAGGAAAAGAGCCATTGACCCCACAGCCTAAATTTCAAATCCCATGATGTGTGTTTTCACTTCGATGCATCTGTTTGAACATTCCACCATACAACGTTTGAGTTCCTTTCCCCGTGTGCAAATGTTTTCTTGCCAAAAAAAAAGAAAAAAATCTAACTGTGGTACACAATCTTTTTGAGTGTGGAATATGTGTGCAGCAGGCTCTTCTGTGGTCGTAGGACCTGCTCAGTGGAAATAAAGCCGCGTTTTCCTCCCGGGTGCTCTCTCTAGGGCAGAATCGTGGGGATGTTCCATCAGTCTGCTCGTAGCACGCTGCAGGGCATTCACTTAATAATAAAAACCAAGAAATCACTCTGTTCTGTTCTCTGCTGTTTCCGTCACATGTTTCCGTACGCTGTGCTCGGGTCTATGGCACTTCAGGCATTGCAGTGAATAGAAAGAATTCCATTCTGCATTAAAAACTAGCTTGTGATCAATGTTTCCAACTGGGGTGACGTTCGGATCAGTTCCAGGGTCCCATAGTGAAATCCCTGCCCAGAGTGATGCTGTGGCCTTGCTGTGGTAGAAGCGTGTGGCTTCTCCATTGGACTTTCGTGCCGTGGGTTTTCTGGGGTCTCAGGGAAGCGCTAATGTGCTGTTTCTCTCTCTTCCCCATGGGCAGTGCCTGCTCTCCACCACGGCCTTCGGACAAGGAGTGTTTTTTGTCACCTTCCTAGAAGGGCAGGAAGCAGGTAAGGAAGGGGAGAAGCTTTGGTACGAAGAGACCTTGTGATGCAGGTTTCTAGGCGTTTCCAGGTGTCCTGCTGCAAGAGCTGGACGAGAAGGCCTTCATTCCAAAGTGGAACATTTGAGACGAGGCGCTGGGGTTTGCCTCAGGGGACGTGAATACCCCCCCTGCCCAGTTGTCCGATGGATGCGTTTTGGTGAGGCAACAAACCGAGATGGAAGTAAAGCAACACTAAGACCAAAACAACAAAAAAAATCATACATGTTAGATATTCCAATGTGGCTAAAGCCACTCCACCTGATTTCCTTAAAATGAGGTCAGGCGGGCTCCCAATTCATTTGAGGGATTGTGATCCAGGGGATGACCTGCCTTTCGTCCCGGCCGCGTTCAGATTCGCTCTGACCTTCCAGAACACACGGACTCACTCACCCGGGGCTGCCCTGGAAGAGGGTGTGAGGTCCTGACTCTGAGCTTTTCCTTCTTTCCAGGGGTTCAGTGGAGTAACGTGTACCAGCCTCCGGAACAATCGGGCATGACATTTGGCGGGGTTTGCTGGATGATTCTCTTTGATTCAGGCCTTTATTTTTTATGTGGATGGTACTTGAGCAACTTGATTCCTGGTAAGAACTCTGCATGGCGAAAGATGCCCCACATAAGCTCCCTAATAGAATTTAAGTCTAAAATCATGAATATTAGAATGATAATTATTATTATTTTTAAGATTTTATTGATTTATTTGAGAGATATACAGAGACAGAGAGAGCACAAGTAGGGGAGAGAAGCAGACTCCCCGCTGAGCTGGGAGCCCGACGTGGGACTCGATCCCAGGAACTGGAGATCATGATCTGAGCCGAAGGCAGACGCTTAACCATTTGATCCACCCAGGTGCCCCTAGAATGATAATTATTCTAAATATAAATGAGACCACAGAGAGGGGGTTCGTAGGATGTGTTTTAGAGGCAGCTGTGAAGGCTCGAGGAACAGATGGTGTAGCCAAGGCCTGAATGAAACGGTAAACGACATGTGAGGGTAGAACACAAGTGCCCGGAGGCTGACGGACCACCCCCTCTCACCCCAGGGCCACCAAGCGACTCCCCAAGTGGGCTTCTGTCAATGAACAAGAAAGACCCAGGATCAGGGTTCTCTGGATCAGGAATGTGGGGAGTAAGGCTGGGAGAGTCTGGGGGCATGTGCGCCCTTGGCCCCAAGGGGACTGGGTCGGGCAGGAGTCAGACACATTGTGGAGCAGGAGTGGAGTGACCGTGCTCTCTGCCAGGTCAGCTGGGGGCAGAACCTGGTGGGAAACCAGGCTGAGAATGAGGGGCTGTGCAGAGGGTTGGGGTCAGGGGTCGCCTCCAAACCCAGAGTGTCAGTGGTGTCAGGTGTGGGATTCCTTCCGTGGCATGGCAGGTGCACCCCGGAGGCCATGGGAAGTCAGGCCACCAACGGTAATGATTTACCCTGCTGTGTTCATGGGGAAGGGGGGACCCATACCACATGCCTGGCTCAGGCCATAAACAGCAGAAACAGCTTTTAAAGTCTCTTTATTTTATATATTTAGCAGTGATATTTTGATGATAGTCTATGCCCTTGCTGAAATGACTTGTGATTCTGTCTCCATATTTTCCAAAGCACCTGGATATTTGAAGTGGCATCTAACCTTTAAAGTTAAGAACTATGAGGGAGAGAGAGAGAGAGAGAGACATAGAGAGAGAGATATTCTAATCAAACACACAGTGACTATGAAGAGATACAAATACAATCCATCCATTCTGTGTCTGAAAACATATTCCAGGGGCACCTGGGTGGCTCAGCAGGTTAAGCCCCTGC
Organism: Ailurus styani; assembly: GCA_002007465.1. Lineage (NCBI taxonomy): Eukaryota > Metazoa > Chordata > Mammalia > Carnivora > Ailuridae > Ailurus > Ailurus styani. The sequence continues at coordinate 2,547,500 of LNAC01000184.1, forward strand.
CTTTGGCTCAGGTCATGATCTCAGGGTCCTGGGATTGAGCCCTGCATTGGGCTCTCTGCTCAGCGGGGAGCCTGCTTCCCACTCTTCCCCTCTCTCTCTGCCTATTTGTGATCTCTCTCTCTCTGTCAAATAAATAATAAACAAAATCTTTTTTTAAGATTTATTTATCTATTTATTAGAGAGAGAGAGAGAGAGAGAGAGAGAGAGAGAGAGAATTACAAGTAGGCAGAGAGGCAGGCAGAAAGAGAGGAGGAAGCAGGCTCCCCGTTGAGCAGGGAGCCCCATGTGGGGCTGGATCCAGGACCCTGGGATCATGACCTGAGCCGGAGGCAGAGGCTTTAACGCACTGAGCCACCCAGGCGCCCTATACAAAATCTTTTTTAAAAAAGAAAAAAACCAACAAAAACGTATTTCAGATTTGGAGTGCTCATGTATCATCGAAGGATGAGTAAAAATCCAAATGAAAGGTGCCGTTGACAAGATTACAGAAAATCAGGAACACATGGCCTCCAAGAACCTGCAGTGTGTTTTATTTTGGAATTTTAAGTCGCATGGTCTGGGGACTTTGAATAAAATTAGAGAAAAACTAGATTCTAGGAAATAAGTTAAAAAAATGTTAACTGAGGAGTACCAAGGTGCAATAAAATTGAATGAGAAGCAGTGGGTGTTAAGAGGCAGCTAGCCAGCATGAGAGAGGGATGTTAGAAAGTGCACACGTGATGTGGGCATTAAAGTGTTCGAGGAAGGGGGTCAGAGCCAAGTTGCGGCTGGGACGGGAGGGTGGCGGACAGTCCCCGGGATGGGGAGAGACGCAGGCAGGTGGCTGGAAGGAGACAGACGGACGGACGGGCCTTGCAGACTCCGCCATGCGAAGACCCACAGACTGAGTGAAACAGAATAGAAAAGGAACAGTCATTAAGGAGAGGAAAAACCGAGCTTTGCAAAGTCAGGGCTCACCACATTGAACACAACATTAATGAACAGAGAGCCACAGCTACATGTACAATGGTGATGTGTTGGAGTCCACAGAGAAGCGTGAACACCAGCAAAGACAGGTTACCCTCGGCAGTGCAGAGATCCATAGGAAATCTGGGCAGGAATCCAGAAAGATCTGAGCTCTCCCCTCCTCCTTCAGGATGGGAGGCACGAGGATCCTAGAGGGGACATCGTCCTATATTAAAATAAAGCATTTCCAGTGAGCGAACCCCTGGTCCTGCTCACTTCTGCAGGTGCAGTCTGCTCCGGGGCAGAGACAGAGGGGGAGATGGAGACAGAGATCTCAGGAAGAAGGGTAGCTGTGCAGGTTTTGCAAGAAGGGCTGTGGGTGTGATGATGGTGATGATGATGCTGGGAGTGGGGGAGGGTGTCTCATGGCCGTGGTGACTTCTCAGGGCCATCTGGGGGCGGGGAAGTTGAGGTGGGAGGGGATCGGGGACCAGAGAGGGAGGACAGGCAAGCATGTCGCAGCTGGGGCGCCCTGTGCCGTGCTCAGCGTCACCTGCAGGTGCTTGCCACAGACGGGAATTAGATGTCGAGGTGAAAGCTCCAGACACTGGGGAAGGGAACAAAACACAACAAGACAGAGCTGTGAGACCGAGGAGACAGATCACCATTGTTGGCAGGTCATAGGCATGCATCAGCCGAAGGAAGGCAGGGCCAATCGGTTGACTGATCTCAAACACACAGACATGAAAACCGCTAGCTTTGCTGTGTGTGCAACAGGATGTCATTCTCAAGATGAGTAAAATAACTCAGCATGAATCTAATGTCGAAGAAAGTATATATCAAGTAAGAATTAAAAAATTTGGCAATGGGGCGCCTGGGTGGCTCAGTTGGTTTAACATCGACTCTTAATTTCGTCTCTGGTCATGATCTCAGGATTGTGAAATCGAGTTCTGCGTCAGGTTCCTCACTGGCCGTGGAACCTGCTTAAGATTCTCTCTCTCCCTCTACCCCCTCCCTTCCCCAACGCTGCCTCTAAAAAAAAATGGTGGAGTAGAATAGATTTGAATAAATACAAAGAGATGCCATGTTCCATAATGTGGATCTTTACCATTTTAAGTGTGTGGATTTTCTCCAAATTAAAATATAAACTCATATAATTCATAGCATTTCGTGTGAAGCATTGTGATAAGGTAATATAATGAAACCCCCATAAATCATTTAAATAAAAAATACCGGAAAGGGAATTTGGTTTTAATTCATGAAATGTTTCCAAAGGGAAGCTAGAAATGTAAATTGATGACAGTGGTCAAAAACTGTTGAAAATAATGGAGACCAGTGGCTGACGACCACACAGAACCTCACTGTAAATTGTCAAGGATTAAAATGGCAGAGTGCTCATGTAATATTAGCAGAACAGTGGAACAGACTAGAAAGTTCAGGAACCAATCCACTGTAATAATTTCGTTTGTGTTAAAGGTCACACTTTTAATCAATGAGAAAGGATAAAAATTAGACTCAGTCATAAATTCATCAGAAATAAATATTATTAAAAATAATGAGGAAACAGGAAAAGTATGATTTTTTTAAGAAAAATTATGATTTTAAGGAGAGCAAAGGCCTTTCTAACCATAATGCCAAAGACATAAATAATAAAAATTGAGTTTCCATTATTAGAATTTTAAAATAAATAAAATAAGCTTTATTAAAATAAATAAAATTAAAGGACCCTTCACAAGCTTATAAAAACTAACGAACCCATGAAAGAAGAGGTTAAAATTCTCAATTCAAATTTTAAGGAGACATATCTAAATACAAATACGAGGAAATAACTTGAATAAACCATCATAAAAAGAAAAGTTGGCAGCTGATAAACAAAATAGTTCAATGTCACACAGAGCATAGAATGGCACAAACACAGAAGACAATGCGTCCTTCTCTGACTGATGAAAACTGTAATGACTTGTGGAGGAATATGGGCCTGATTATTCTGTGTAAGCATTTAGTTTATGGGAAAATGAAATAATTGGTGATAATGTCAGTCGACAAGCAGTAGAGTGTGTCAAATTTGTGATATGTTTAAAAAGTCTTAAAAAATTCGAATTCCAGTATAGTTAACATACTGCATAATATTAGTTTCAGGTGTATGATATACTGATTGAGCATTTCCCTCCATCACCCTGTGCTCATCACAACAGGTGCCCTCCTTCATCCCCATCACCTACTTTCCCCGTCTCCCATCCCCCTCCCCTCTGGTCACCGTCAGTGTATTTTCTAGAGTTGTTTGTTTTGGGTTTGTCTCCTTTTTTTGTTGTTGGTTTATTTTGTTTGTTATATTCCACAGAGGAGGGAAATATATGGTATTTGTCTTTCTCTAACTTATTTCGCTTAGGCTAATACCCTCTAGCTCCATCCATGTCATTGGAATTGGCAAAATTCATTCTTTTTGATGGGTGAGTAATATTCCATTGTATAGATACCACCTCTTCTTTATCCATTCATCAGTCAGTGGACACTTGTGTTCTCTCCATACCTTGGTTCTTTTAAATAATGCTGCAGTAAACATAGGAGTGTATATATCTTTTCAAACTGATGGTTTTATATTCTTTGGGTACATGGCAAGTAGTGGAACTACTGGATGGATCATTTGCTATTTCTATTTTTAATTTTTTAAGGAACCCTCATACTGTTGTCCACAATGGCTACACCAGTTTTCATTCCCACCAACAGTACACGAGGATTCCTCTCTCTCCGAATCCTCACCAACACGTATTGTTTCTTGCGTTGTTGACTTTAGCCATCTGACAGGTGTGAGGTGGTATCTTATTGTGGTTTTGATTTGTGTTCCCTTGATGATGAGTGATGTTGAATGTCTTTTCATTTGTCTGTTGGCCATCTGATGTCTTCTTTGGAGAAATGTCTATTTATGTCTTCTGCCCATATTTTAGTTGGATTATTTGTTTTATTTGGTGTTGTATTTTAAAGTTCTTTTTTTTTCAAATGATTTTATTTATTTGAGAGAGAGAGAGAGAGAGCATGAGTGGGTGGGAGGGGTAGAGGGAGAGGTGAGGGAGAAGCAGACTCTCCGCTGAGCAGGGAGCCTGATGGGGGCTCGATCCTAGGACCCGGGGATCATGACCTGAGCTGAAGGCAGGCACTTAACTGACTGAGCCACTCAGGTGCCCTGAAAACATATCTAAAAATAAAAAGACATGGAGTTGGCCAAGGATGACAACAGATTTTTCTTCCTTTTTTTAATCATGACATTAAATTGCCTTGTATAGCAACTTACATATCCTTAAATGACACTGTTTACATTACACTGTAGTAATGTATATACCGTACAAGTTACGCTATTTATTTTTAACTCTCACCCAGTCTGACAATAATAACAAAAAATGAAATTGCCAGAAAATACGGATGGGCTTTCATGTTCATGAGCGAGATTGTGATTTCGAGGAGCTCGCTGACCCAATGTATTCTTTTTAAGACAAATATTTTGTAATGTCCCTTTGCTCTCCTGAAATGGAATTCACAGATAATAAGGCCTGTTTACCTACCTGGTTCAAGAAATTAATGTACTGTCTTCACTGTAATATCAAAGAAATAAAAAGAAAGTAATTTGTAACAGAGTAATATATAAGTTCTCAGTGCCGAGACATGACTTTATTAGAAGAAGGAGGGAAGGACTCAGATGCTTTTTCTTACTTCTATGGAGTAAGTTTGGATTTAAGGGAAGTCAACGCCATTTGGTACTGGAAGCAAGGAGTATGTATGACAGAGCTAAATGGCATAAAAACTCTTATAAAGACTAATGTTAATGTCATTCATCGCCATCAGAATTATTTCTCTATGATAAGAAGTGTTGGAATAATTTTAATTGGAGTAGGAATAATGTGGGATGAAACAGAGCCAAGGGACGTGGATAAAAGAATGACATTTTTGTAAATAGTCTGGGTCTTATTTGAAAGTGTGGGGTCAGATAACTTCTCATGATAAAACATGGGGTGGGGCACCTGGGCGGCTCAGTCTTTTAAGCATCCAACTTTTGATTTCAGCTCCAGTCGTGATCTCAGGGTCACGGGATCGAGCCCCACGTTGGGCTCCGAGCTCAGCGCGGAATCTGCTTGCCCCCTCTCTCTGCTCCTCCCCACCAATCACATACTCATACACTCTCTCTACTAAATAAAAAAAATCTTAAAAAAAAAAACCACACGGGGGGCAGGTAATGATGAAGCATAACCAAGGATACATCTCCTGTCTCATACTTCACCCATGCCAGTGCCTACATTTCATCCCTCGTGTTTTGAAAACTCTGGTGATCATATCCTTTGTTAGGTGGCAGGACGGAGGGTGGATCGGGCCGAGGAACAGTAACGTGATTTGGATTTCAGAGAGCCAAGGGTAGATACTCGTGATAGCATCAGAGTAAGATCAGACGCAATAGGAGGCCTCCCTATTAATCATTTCAGTGTGTAATTTTTACAAAGTAGATGTTTTATTATTTTGCTATACAACTTAAAAATATACAGAATGACGAGAACATGACATAGCTTTAAAAAACCTTTTATTAATAAAATGTAGTGCATTTCATAAAACTGCTAATTTTGACAGTATCTGGTCCTAAGTTTGTTAAAAACCATCTCAGATGTTTTGTGCCGAATTTGCGTGTCATGAGCCACGTGAGCTGCCGTTGCCCCTTGAGTTTTCAAAACGTCCAGTTGGCATTGCACTGACGATGTGGTTTTCTGGAATTCTGACACTTCTGTACCAGACAGTAATCTTTCAATGGTTTGCAAGGTGGTTGTTTTTCTGGAGAATTCAGTATGTATGAAAACTGCCCACGAGTTCTGGGTTCATAGGTCCTAGGCTCAGCTTGCTAGAAGGGGCTTTTCTTTTTCATTTTTTTTCTTTTAAAGATTTTATTTATGTATTTATTTGAAAGAGAGAGAGAGCACGAGTGTGGGGCAAAGGGAGAGGGAGAAGCATGTGGGACTCCATCCCAAGATCCTGGGGAGTGACCTGAGTCGAAGGCAGGTGCTTAACCCACTGAGCCCCCAAAGTGCCCTTAGAAGGGGCTTTGCACTTGCATGGCTGTGTGGGATGAGCCCACGGAAGGCAGGTCGAGGGCAGTTGTTTGTTGGACTGGGTTGTTCTGCCCTTTGTAGGACACCCACCACCCCAGATGCCCCCCACAAAGCCATCTGTAGCCACCCCCCATTTATTAACCTGCCTTTTTATCTTCTGCGTATCTGAGACTCTGACATCTTAGAGACTCAGGGACCCTAGAGGGACTGTCCCCCAAGGGCTAGCCACTCCTAGAGATAATAAAGGGTTTGCTTGTGAGTTCCCTTTTCATCTGCACACCCAGCAATCCAGAGCTGCACCCCGCCACCCCCTCAGTAGTCTCCCTGTCCCCTGCCGTCATTGCCCCAGACTCAGGGACCCAGTGACTCGGGACACAGCTGTGCCCCAGAGCCTGCTCACCCTGTCTCAGCTGCTCCTTCCCCAGAAAGCACAGTGCAGTGTCTTGCCTGCACTCCCCTCTCCCTGCGCCTCCTGACCGAGCCTGGTGCTTCCCTGCGGGGCCCCACCCGGTGCCCGGTGCCCCCTCCTCCCAGGACCTGAGTAGCAAACCATCTTTTCAAAGGGCAGTTTCCTGATCTCTTGGCCTCCACGTGCCTGAATAATAAGAAAACCTACAATTAAAAACACCCACTCACTGTGCCAGGCGAAAGTCCCCCCACGCCATATTTCCAGAACACCCTCTGCGAGGGTCTCAGCAAGTTGAGAGTCGCTGTTTGCGAGTCTGCGGCGGGGAGCGAGGCCTCCTCAGCGGGCGCTGGGTGGGCACTTCCGCCGTTGCTCTCCGCGTCGTTCTGTCTGTCTTGTCCGTGGAGGGATGGGGTGGGTCCGGGCCCTGCATGTCTCACCCTTGGTGTCTGAGCGGGAGGCCCCGCAAGGACCCCGCCTCCGGGTCCGCCAGGTTCAAGGTCAGGTGCAGATCCCCGTGCCTGCGCAGAGCTCCCCGGAAACATCTGGTCCTCTCCAAGTCTTTTCGTTTCATAAACTTTTCTTTATGTGCTTCCAATTAAATCTGATTTCACTCGATCTGTCTAGTTCCATTGACTTCTGCTTTTATCACTGTCAGGTTTGGGGGTCAATGCTTATGAGTTTCCTGGCCCGCGTGAGCCAGCAGGCAGCTTCCCCGGGAGGAGAAGAGCTCTGGAGAAACACAGGGCCTTTGCATATATTAATGTGCCCGGCTACATATGGCAATGTGAGCAGGATGCCTGTGCTCCTAGAGTGCACATAAAACACGTTTGGATTTACAAGCAAAAGCAAAGAGCAGAGGACAGCGTTGGAGCTGAGTGGCCTCCCCGCTAACGGATTTGACAGGCTTCCCCCCCTCCCCCGTCCATTTACATTAATAGATTAATTAGCAGGATTTTAAAAGTGCAAACAGATTAGAGCTGGGATGGTTTAATTAGCAAACTGGCCATTAACATTTAATTTGTTTCTAATTTCGAAAGGCCCCTCCTGGGTCTCCCATCCTTCCCATCCCTGCAGCTGTGACCCCAGATCGGGTCTCACCGGACCTCTTGGGGATGGTTCGGGGTCCTTGAATTCCTGTCCATGTGTCCAGGTGCCGCCTTCACCCCTGCTCATGCAGACACTGACCTCCCCCCTCCCCCCAGGGCATGTGGCTCTGTCGCCCACTTGCTCGTCCAGTAGGTGGCGCCCACTCACAGGGATGCTGTCAGGGGCAGTGATGGATGGTTGGGGGGGGGGGCGTCCCTCAGCAGAGGGCGGCTGCTTGATGCAGGGGCTGGAGGAGCAGCCATCAGCTCTGGTCAGACTCTCCTGCTTCCTCTGTTGGCTTCTCTCCTTTTGCTTCTGCAAACTCAGTATGCATGCCCGTGGGCAGGGGTCCCCCTTCCATTCCCAAGTGCGTCTCCCGTCTCATTTGGATCAAGGGCAACACAGTATGTTTGCTGCTGTGTTCAGAGAGGCAGGTACTGTGGGGCTGCTGCATACAATTCAGCAGCCTGTGTCCTTCCCCCTGGGAAAGGAGAGGTGGTAATAGACCCCCACATCGAGTGGTCACAGGACCATGTGAATGAACACGGGTGGGATCCCGGCCAGGGTCAGAAGGGAGAGCGTGTGGAGGAGGATGTAACGTCACGCCCGTGGGCTGCTCATCTCTTCCTGGCTAGGAGTAGTTGGTCGTTTGCTAGGGTCTTGGAGAACGTTCTGTCAGTGTGTTGCACATTTTCTAGGGCGGGCATGAGGAACCCGGGCTGCATGGCTTAACCAAGAGAAATCCAGTGTTTCCTGTCCCGGAGTCTGGAGGGGGTCCAAGATCCAGGCGTGTACAAGGCTGGTTCCTCCTGAGGCCTCCCTCCTTCTCTCCGTGTCCTGTTGATCTGCCCACACTCCCTGTTCGTGTCCTAATCTCTTCCCATAAGGACACCATCAGATTGGATGAGGGCTGAGCCGGTGACTTCGTTGAAACTTAATTATCTCTTGAAAGCCTTCCTCCAAATACCGCCCCATTCTGAGTTACTGGGGGTTAGGATTGCAACGTGAACTTTGGGGGACTCAGCTGAACTCGTACGAGAAGTGACCAGTAGACCGGATACCAACCCCACAGCCTCCTTCACTGCCCGTTCTGCTCTGTGATCATGTCTCTGACTCTGGGTCAGACTGGATGAGGTCACTCACCTCCCCTTGGCTGGAGGGTCAGAGTGTCAAACAGCTTCCACGTAGGCCTTTATCTCTTCAATCGCTTGGAGGATTTGGAGCATGCATCGAACTTGGCCTAGAATGGATGTGTTATAGAAAATTGAGAGGCATTAATAATTAAATCCACTTTCATTTCAACATATAATGAGGGCAAAGTGACTATTAAGTGGGCCGGAATGAATTTGGAGAATACGTTTGAAGAATGTCGATGTTTCATATGGAAATGTTGGCATTCTGTATTCTTCGTCAATGTTTTAATGGATTAATTCCTTCACACTGTTAATCCGTGTCTAGGAACCATGCAAACATCAAAGACAGGACAAAAGAGTGACAGCTATGTAATGGGGCAGCAGGGCTGGGGTGAGCTTTCCTCTGGGGAACATTCTGCAATTGTTCAACGCTACTTTTATTTTTTAATAAATACCTGCCTGTTCACCGAACACCTGCTCCGAAGGCCTCTTGCGGGAGGCAGCTGTGGGTCAGGCTGAAGACAGAGCATGGGGGCTCCCCACACAGCTAATACCCTGTCCCCCAGATTGTCACTGGGTCATACATGGGATGCACCTTCAACACTTAACGTGGAATAACATTGTGTATTAATTAGTGAAGACATTCTCATACAGCATCTTCCAAGTAGAAAACAAGTAGTCTACCGATTTTAACTGTGTCTTATTTTTTAGGAACTTTCGGCTTAAGGAAACCATGGTATTTTCCCTTTACCGCGTCATATTGGAAGAATTTGTGTGGTTTAGTGGCAAAAAGACCGCACGTGCCTGGTTCTGACTTGTCCTTCATCAATGAGCATTTTGATAACAAAGGTTTGTAAAGAGTAGCGGTATTAGATCCGTGTTTTCCCTTCTGCTTATTTCTTCACCTGGGCCGAGGCTCTGTAACACCTTCTGTGGCTGTCCCCTGGCCGGGGCCGGTCTTGGGCTCACTCAGCTAGGGGCCAAGTCACAAAAGAGCATTCCCTGATGAGGCTGAGCCTGGGGGCAGAGCCCTGGGATGTCATCGTCACCTGCTCTTTGCAGGCCCTCTGTGTGCTGCGTGTGTTTGTGTATTTATTCTCTGGCCACACAGTGAAGCTTCAGTTCCAGCATGAATGTGTGTGAGAAACTAATGCAACGGGGGACAGCTGCCCAGGGCAGTGGGCTGTAGAAATCACTAAGTGTTGCACACCTGCTAGTGTCTCCGACATTGCCGTGAGAGCAAGACCATCGCTGCCCCTTACAAGCGAGGAGCGTGTGGCCCTGGAGACAGCACAGGACCCCCATCCCTCTGTCCCTCTGTGCATCATTTACGCCCGCTGGTTCCACGAAAGCAGGACTTCCGGCACAATCCGTAGATGCACAAGCTCCCATCATGATAGTTTACACCATAATCAACATTGCAATGTATGTTTTTAAAGATTTTTATTTATTTATTTGAGAGGGAGAGCGAGCTCAAGCAGGGGAGCAGCAGGCAGAGGGAGAGGGAGGAGCAGGCTCCCCAGGGAGCCCCATGCAGGACTCGATCCCAGGACCCCGGATCATGATCTGAGCTGAAGGCAGACGCTTCATTGACTGAGCCACCCGGGCACCCCTATCACAAGCCGTTTCGTTTAAATTTTGCTGCTAACCTAATTTCACCCCTTGGTTTTGAGTTGCTGTGTGTGTTTCTCAGAGCTACAGTTCAAGTCCAAGGCAGCCCCTGGACTCGTATGTGTGAGCATTATACTGGGGGCTCTCGGGGTCCGGCAGGATGAATCTGCACCTTCTCTTCTCAGGGTCCTCACTGCAGAACGGGGACGGAAAGCCTGGAGGAGGCCCCCTGGGCGTCACCCTGGTGTCTGTGACCAAGGAGTACGAGCCCCACAGGGCAGCTGTCCGGGACCTGACCCTCACCTTCCACAGAGACCAGATCACTGCCCTGCTGGGGACCAACGGCGCCGGGAAAACCACTGTCATGTGAGTCCCATTTCACCCTCATCACACATGGGCTTTTTAGAACAATCTCAGTTGACCTGAGATTAGATTTATTTTCCTTCCTTTTTGTTTTGAGTCAGAGGACAGAGCCCCTTGCCCGAGCCGCTCCGTGCTCTGGGTGGACAGTTAGGTGGGGGACTGGGGTCTTATCCTTAATTCTTTTTTTTATTTTTTGAATTTTATTTATTTATTTGGCAGAGAGAGAGAGATCACAAGTAGGCAGAGAGGCAGGCAGAGAGAGAGAGAGAGGAGGAAGCAGGCTCCTGGCTGAGCAGCGGGGCTTGATCCCAGGACCTGAAATCATGATCTGAGCTGAAGGCAGAGGCTTTAACCCACTGACCACCCAGGCACCCTCTCTAATTCTTTTATTCCCAACAAGTAATGCTCCATGGTTTTACTTCAGTCTTTGAGAGTCCTATGACACTTGCTACTGTCCTACACTATGTTTAATTTTGCTCACATATCTGGGAAGATGAAATTTGGCACAATGTCTGCAAATGTTTTAATTGCCTGAGTAATTTCTTTTTTTCATGTTCTGCTTTTTGCATGTTTGTGGGGTTTTTTTTTTTTTTTGAAGGCTTGATTTTTGAATGGGGTCCATTGGCTCCAGATTTGATTAGAGAATCCAACTGTGGGATCCCAGAGGAATACCAATCTTAAAAGTTGAGGGCTTGCACAGCAGCCCTGAGCCTGTTTAGGTTAAACCATGGACATTGTTGAACTTGTCCTGCAAATAAGTCCATTTCTCTCTGTTCGTTTTTAGTAGGACTAAAGAATGCTTAGTTAAACAATGAAAAGGACTATTTGCTTCAAACTTCTTTTTTTTTGTTAAAGATTTTATTTATTTACTTGAGAGATAGAGAGAGAGGGTAAGCAGGGGGAGCAGAGGGAAAGGGAGAAGCAGGCTCCCCGCTGAGCAGGGAGCCCGATGTGGGACTCGATCTCAGGACCCTGAGATCATGACCTGAGTCAAACTCAAGACTCAGATGCTGACTGAGCCACCCAGGTGCCCCTACTTTGAGATTCTTTTTTCTTTAATTTAAATTTTATTTTATTTAAATTCAATTAATTAACATACAGTATATTATTAGATTCAGAGGTAGAGGTCAGTGATTCATCATTTGCATATAACACCCAGCGTTCATCACGTCACATGCCCTCCTTAATGCCCATCCCCCAGTTACCCCCTTCCCCATCCCCCCTCCCCTCCAGCAACCCTCTTTGTTTCCTGGAGTTAAGGGTCTCTTACAGTTTGCCTCCCTCTCTGATTTCATCTTATTTTATTTGTCCTTCCCTTTCCTTACGTTCATCAGTTTTGTTTCATAAATTTCACATGGGAGTGAGATCACATGATAATTGTCTTTCTCTATTGACTTACCCTCCTTTGAACTTCTTGAGAAAAGTAGCAGAATAGCACACAGAAAGCTTCAGAAATCTCAACTAGAAGAGAAATCAAAAGAGGGAGAAAAAAAGGAAAGTTTTCTTCTTGGTGTGGATGCTGTACTGAGCTGAAAAGCCCACTGAGCATGTTTGTTGTGTTTTCAGATTGGAGTAAGCATCCGGTGGCACAATGACTCTGAAAGCCAGTATCCCACATCATGCTTTGGCAAGCTCGCGTTTCTTAAAGCAAAACCTGGTGTTTGTGTTCAGCAAAACAATTATACTTAAATCTGGAATTTCTCCAAGTTTCAAGGTTCCCTGCGTGCGTTGCTTTGGGTGCACGTCTGGGATGCGTCCAAGTCGCCCTGGGTGGTTTGCTGAGCTCTGACCCTGGTTTGGTTCATGCATCAGCAACCACCGTGGTGGCAATACAGAGTATGTTTCCCCCTCTTCATGCTTTCTGGTGCCCTCCCTGATCCTGGCCCCTAAGTGACCACAGATCGGAGGTTTGTCGCTGTGAAGGAGGCTGCCTATTCTAGAATGTCATGTAAATGGAACCAGGTCTGGCTTATTTCATCGCGCTGATGCCTGGGGGCTCCCCGGTGGTGGTGACGCACCCGCAGCTGGCCCCCCAGTGCAGGGCTATGTAGAGCCCACAGCGTGCTTGTCTTACTTCTGGTGTGGGTTGTAGGTGAGCGCTTTTCCAGGTTTTCGTGGTTGTGAATGAAGCTGCTAGGACCGTCCACGGACACATGTCTTAGGGTCTTGCATAAGTACTTAGGGGTGGGTTTGCTATGTACTCTGGTAGGTGTATGTATAATTTCTTAGAAACGTGAAAACAGTGTCAAACCTAAATAATAAATGTTCTGAGACAAGGTGGCAGTTAGGCGATCCCCCAGCTTCCTTTGGTTGGGTCGGACCACGAGATTCCAAAGAGGGCCCGTCGAGTGGTTCCACACTTGATGCGGACTGGGCGCGTGAGTGTGGCATTAGGCGGCCAGGCATGCATTCATGTGGCTTGTGTCTATTCACCAGGGCTTGAGTAAATATGCCATTTCTTTAGTAGTTTTTTTAAAAGATTATTTATTTATTTGAGAGAGAGTGAGAGAGCGTGCACAAATGGGGTGGGGGAGGTGCAGACAGAGAAGGAGAAGCAGGGTCCCCGCTGAGCAGGGAGCCCGATGCAAGGACTCGATCCCAGGACACCGGGATCATGACCTAAGCCGAAGGCAGACGCTTCAATGACTGAGCCCCCCAGGCGCCCCAAATATGTTATTTCTTGAGCAGGTTTCCTTATCTGTAAAACAAAGTTGGATTTATAATCTTAAACTCCCATGCAACTGGAATGGTCTCTGATCAGCATATTTAGGGGAGTGTAAACATTGTCATAAGCCCGCATTTCCAAGATAAAGCCAGCCGATGTCGCATAGACCTCCTTCCAACTTGTGAATGACTATGTAGAAAGTGGGCGCGTGGAGGATAACCCCGGGGAGGCCTGGGTTGCCGCCTCGGAAGCAGCAGCCTCCTCATCCTCGGCTGATTTCTTTTCTCTGGCAGATCCATGCTGACAGGACTCTACGCCCCCACTTCTGGAACCATCATCATCAACGGCAGGAACCTGCAGACAGACTCGTCCTCCATCAGAAGGGAGCTGGGCGTGTGTCCACAGCAGGGTGTTCTGTTCGACAACCTCACGGTCCGGGAGCACCTGCTGCTCTTTGCCTCCATAAAGGCCCCGCAGTGGACCTGGAAGGAGCTGAGTCAGCAAGTCAGTAGGTCAGCACCTGCCACGTCTTTGTCCTCCTGCCCTCTGCCCCAGAAGGTAGTCGTGGGTGTAGGAAGAGATGCTTTAAAAACATCTTTGGTGTCTTTATTTATGAGAAGAAAACCCTAGCGAATGGTTCTGTTTTTAGGGAGAGAGGGAGCACAAGTGGGGTGGGGCGGGACTAGGGGCAGAAAGAGAGAGAATCCCAGGCAGGCTTCATGCTGAGCGTGGAGCCCGACATGGGCCTTGATCCCATGACCCTGAGATCATGACCTGAGCTGAAACCAAGAGTCAGACGCCTAACTGACTGAGCCACCCAGGTGCCCCCCGAACTAGCAAATAGCTCTTACTTGTGGAGTTAGGACACAGCCGCCAGCACAGGGATTTCCAGAGGTTTTCAGGGAAGACTCTGAGTGGGACTTGGTCTGTCCTCCGAGTGGAGGCGAGTGAGCGCAGGTGGGTACGTGTGGCCTGGGCTGCACGTGGAAGGTTTTTGTCTTGGGCATGGGTCCATGTGGGTGCCCCGAAATGACAGAATGGGGGGTGGGCTGAGAACTGGCTGCAAGGGCCTAACTGGTCCTGAGGAAGGGGTCGAACTTCCTCAGGCAAGCAGGTGCCCAACAGTGTGTGGGAGAGTCTGGACGGGAGGAGCCCTGGCTCACGGTGGAGCCCGTACCTGGACCCTTGGTCCTGAAGGGATGTTGCCTGAACAAGTCCACCTTCAGGCTAAGATGGGCCTAGTTACACACACGGAAGCCCAGACAGCCAACATGGGCCAGCATCACAGACCTTGTCGTGTTCATCATAAGAAACACAGCAAAACAGGACCACCCTGGTGGAGGCAGGAAGGGCTCGGGGCTCCGGATCTGAAAAGCCCAGCAGCGGGAGCGTCCACACCGTGGTTGCCCTGAACGTGTGGTTGAGAGTGGCCATGGCGGATGAAGGACCTGGCGCTTCTCCAGAAGCACAGCCCCACCCCACCGCTCTCTCCCTGCGCCTGGAGGGAGACCAGCCATGTGCCAGGGGGTGTGGACAGATCCCATCTCTCTGGGGACATGCGCATACTCTGACGCTCATGTTGCAGCTCTGGGGCGAGCAGATTCTGAACTGGTGGGACAAGCCTCAAGGGACACGAGCCCATAAAACCATGGATGGTGCCATGTGCTTTCGTCTCACGGTGGTGTCTTCCTTCTCGCCTCTGTCCAAGTTCACGTGGTTGGCAGGTTACGTGGGTGTGTGGGACATTCTCCTGCAGGGGGCTGGTTCGCCTCTCACTGCGTCCTCAGGCATGAGGACGTCGTTATGACCAGTCGTGGTAATGACCGTGCCCGTGACAGTGGGGACGTGGACATTTGGGGAAAGCATTTACTTTGGCACGAGTCTGTCTTGAACTTGAGTGGATACTTCTTGAGGAATGGCACATCGGGTCCGTACAACCTGGATGTTTAAAAATTTGTCCTGGGTCACCACCTGTTTTAATTTAAAAAAAAAATGCATCTACGCTAGGTCCCAGCAAACTCTGCGTTTGAGCTTAAATCAGTTTCCTAACAACACTATCTGGGCTTCATCGTTTTGGTGTTTTTTTTGGATGTAGACGACCTTAATAGTTACCAGTTTGCTGCGTGTTGCCTAGCAACGAAGCCAATTTGCACAAAAGCAATCAGAGTGAGATCATGTTTTAGGACAGCACTTCTCAATTAGAGGGAGCGAAACTGAAAGCAAGGGATTCAGAGCCAGCACGGTCTGAATCGGGTCCAGGAGCTGCACTCAGTTTCGTAGGCCTGTTAACGTGTGTTCAGAGGGAAGTGGGATTCCCGGTAGAATCCTTAGAGAGAACCTCTGTCCGGGTGGCAGGTCATTACTGTTTTGCCTTTAATTCGGCCTAGAGGCGATAAGAGAAGTCCGGAGAGAAACTTTATCGGCTTCAGTCGGGGCGATATCGTTAGGTGGTCACATTGGCTCTTGGACTTGCGGGGGGTGTGCCGGGGGTCTGCAGGCGTTCTATGGGGATAGGTCATTGAGGTCCTGTGTGCAAGTAGGCAAGGGAGGACAGAGGGTTGAGCACTGGACACTTCAACGTGAAGACAACGGAGGGGTGAGCGGGACCAGCTAGGGGGCGAGAAGGAGAGGCCGTGGGGAAGGAGAAGATGGGTCCATGAAGGAGGAGGGACGGTCACGCAATCAGATGCTGTTCAGGGTCAAGTGCAATGAAGACTGAGGGACGACTTGTGGATGTAGGACATGGAGGTCCTTGGTGAGCAGCGGGAAATAGAAGTAGTTTTAGGGACGTGATGGGAAGGAAGGTGTTCTTGGAGTCCTTTAAGGAGGCAGTGGAGGGAGAGGGAGCAGAGCAGGGCGGGTGGAGAGGGGATGACCTGCCCAGGGGCTGTCCTGCGCACTGGGGAGTGGGGAGGGCCAAGGAGAGCAGAGGCTGCTCAGGGCACGCAGGAGGAGGAGGTGAATGTGGGGCCATCACACCCGCAGAGGAAGGGAGGGAGGGCCGCAGGTGAGCGGGGGACAGTGGGCCGCTGAGTTTGGTGGGGTCGAGTGATGCCGGGGGCCGGGATGAACGGGCGTCGACCTCTGCAGGGGGGTCCCTGGAAATGACAAGGCCCAGGGCGCCGCTGACTGGGCGCGGGTGTGATCGGGTTCAGGTCTGGACAGAGATTGCAGGGGTCTGGGGCTTACTCTAAGGATGTTCTCAGGATGTCCACGATTGAGAACACCTGACATCTTACTGGCTTGATTTTTCTGTTTGTTTTCTCAGCCGATTGAGCTCTGGTTAGTGTGGCTGAGCTGGTTTTAAGAGTAAGGTCCCCTGCTAGAGTGGCGTCACCCCGGTGGGGAGGGGTTGGTGACCACGTCGACATGGGAACAGAGGATCTGGACAGTTGTCTACTGAAGACAAACCATTGGTCCCCTCCTCCCAACTGGGGTGCTGTCGCCAATGGGAACCCCTGAAAAACAGGGGCCTAAGTGACCGGTATACGTTCCGGTTGCGATTCAGCTGGTGGAAAACGCTGAGTCACTCTGGCACCAAAGACAAGGTGGGTCAGTTTCGTGAAGTTCTGTGAGCTCGTTCTGGGCCAGGATGGAAAGTACATGAATAATGAAACAGACAGGACACGTTTATTTAGGGATCCGGCAAGGAAGTCCTTGGGATTTTGCCCAAGTCTCTGCATAGGATTCTCGAACTTTCTGGGACCAGACAGTTCTTGACACTCAACTGTGTGGAAGCCTTATGATTTGTCTCCCATCCAGACTTGTGTCTGACTGGCTGTTGGCGATCTGGGATGAGAAGCTTGCCCGCAGCTCCATGGGGGAGGGAACCCACTTTGGTCTGAGCGCTCGGGGCAGGGCGTGGGGAGGGCACTGCTGACGGGGGTGATGTCAGAAGGGCAAGACAGGGATGAGTATCTGTGGGGTGAACAAGGCATCCCAGTGGAGAGTGGAGTGGGACGCTCATTTGTGAGCAAAGAGTCGACCCACAGAGGGAGGTGAGGCCTTGCCAGGGAGGCTTTCCTTGCACGGGGTGTCTGAGACCAGGAGCTCTCACGCTGAAAGCTCCCTGGGAGGGAACAGGCGGCTGACTTTCACAAGAATGGCCGCTGATGATTTGTGCTTTGCTGGTGGCATTTCCCAGAAACTTCTCCGACAGGAAGGTGGGTGGCTACCAACGTAGAGCATGTGGGCTGGACCGGCTGGGATGCTGCAGCCCATCCCTCGGTGGGCGATGGAGCTGGGCCACCTCACTCCTCTGACCCCACTCGCCCCGCAGCCATCCCACATGCTCCCAGCGTCCTGAGGAAATGTAGGACCCTGGAGAAAATACTCCTCCAGGGAAGAGATGAGTATTTCCCAAAAACAGTCCCTGGTGGATCCTGCTGTCCAGGCCTCACATGGGGCCCTTGGCAAGATTCTTCCTGAACCTCAAGAAGGTCAGTGCTATGGTGTCAGGACTGTCGAGCATGAATGGCTTCTAGGCCTCCTTCACGTTCTTGGTCATTGGCGGTCCTTAATGGTAGACTGAAATCCGCAGCAAATCTTTATGGCGTTCAGGGGGAAGAGTGAGGGCTTTGTTTTTCTTCCAGAACGCTCCAGGATGTGGAGTTAACGCAGCATCAGCACAAACAGACCCGCATCCTGTCCGGAGGCATGAAGAGGAAGCTGTCCATCGGCATTGCCTTCATCGGCACGTCGAGGACCGTGGTTCTGGATGAGCCGACCAGCGGGGTGGACCCTTGCTCACGCCGTGGCATCTGGGATATTCTCCTCAAGTACCGTGAAGGTAGGAATGGGGTCCCCTTCCACTGTGTCTTCCATCCATACGGTGGAAGGAACCAGGTTATATCCCCGTAAGGACACCTTACCTTTTATAGAAGAAGGAATTGTCACAGGAGGGTATAGAGATCTATCTGTTATTTATTTTTTTTTATTTTTTAATTTATTTTTAACAAATTTTATTTATTCATTTGAGAGAGAAACAGAGAGAGCACAGCAAGGGAAGAGGCGAAGGGAGATCGAGAAGCAGACTCCCTGCTGAGCTGAGAGCCTGACAACGCGCGGCTCGATCCCAGGACCGGTAGATTCATGACCTAAGCCGAAGGCAGATACTTAACCATCTGAGACACCCTGGCGCCCCATTTTTTTTTTTGAAAGACTTGTATTTATTTATTTCAGACAGAGAGGGAGCATGTGCTCAAGCTGGGGAAGGAGCAGAGGCAGAGACAGAGAGACAGTCTCAGGCCGACTCCATGCTGAGTGTGGAGCCCGACTTGGGGCTTGATCTCACGACCCTGAGATCATGACCTGAGCGGAAACCAAGAGTCAGAGCTTAACTGACTGCACCACCCAGGCATCCCCGAGATGTATCTGTTCTATAATGTCTCCGCTCTGCGAGGATTTGCTTACTTTGTGTCTGATCTCCCCAATGGATGGTGACCAACACATGGTAGACGTGACTTCAGCTGAAATCCTATTCATCCAAGTGGGGCCCCATTCTGGAATCCCAGGTTGTTAGAACAGGTGTTCTAGCCGGCGTGTGGAACGTGCCTCCTCTCCTTTGGTGAGGGAAGCAGGGCGTGTGGATGGCTCACGGCTCCAGCGGAAGCTCACCGAGCCCCGGGTGGCCGGAGGTGCCGGGCTAGGTCTTTCCGTGTCCCATGTGTCCAGTCGCGGCTTTGGGTGGGCAGGTACTCACCCGCGCCTATAGCTCTTTCTCTGATCCTGACAGCTAAGAAGCCTTGGAGTAGGTATTTCATGTAGAAACACCCGAATTTGGAAGGAAGCAGCAGGAGGAGGGACCCCTGGCTCGGTGCCCCTGGGGTGCAGGAGTGTAACGGAAGGGTCACCACCAGCTCTTAAGAAACTGCTTTGCTTTTTCTCTCTCGCCTTTTGCATATGAACCCTTCTGAGTCCACCTGGAGCCTCTGTGTCCCTGGGGAGAGGAGGGCTTGCCGCTTAAGACCTGCAGAGAGAAAGAACCAGAAAGATGTCCCGTGTTTCGTAGCATTCAGGGGGTCACACCCAGAGGACTCAGGCCATCATCTTCATCAGGCAGGGGTCAGGGAGGAGGATGACACCGAGGAAACGTGAAAAAGCCCTCTCGTTCCTTTCTGTCCCCGGAACACAGGGGGGGATGCAGACCTGGAAGACAGAGGGGGAGCGGGAAAATGGAGCAAGGTTGTGTCCTTCTGTTCCTTTCTGGGCGTTGGCCTGGGGGGGGGGGAGCAATTACACCAGCAAAGCACGGCTGTGTCCATGGCTCATATGAACTCATGCAACCTCCCCACGGTCCCCAGGCTTGGGCACAGGGTGGGGGACAGGGTCATCCAGGGAAGCCAGGGCAGAGTCTCGGGGCCAGCAGCCAGCTGACCCAGGTGAGGCCCAGAGAGCAGGGGTGCTTTGTGGTCTGACCTGACCCTTCTGGGGCCCTGCCTAAACTATGAAGGTCATCCCCCAAGGTCATAGGATGCTGACCACAACGCCAGAGATCCTGATCCTTGCTCATTGCCATGAGATCACGGAACCCTCCCTTCTCTTGCCACGTGCCCATGGGGGAGAGAAGTAGCAGAATGGGGACCCCTGAACCTTCTGTGTGTGGGACCCTGACCCCACTGGAGGGATAGAGGAAACAGAGATGAAACTAATTGAACCTGCACTGAATAATTTCTCTGCCACCCCGAGTGGGGGCTGATGAAGAAGACAGACTCTGAGCCTGTGAGTTGCATATGCGTTACACACCCAGCCTGCTGCTCTCATTGGTTTTAAAAATCAGAGATGGAATCTTCCAGGCTCGGCCATCAGAACACCCAGTCATGAGCATAATAGTATCTTTCAACAGCAAACCCGATGCGATAAAAATCTCAGAAACAGACAGCTCTCTTCAGGTTCTGTTGTTAATAACTTACTTATTTTCTCCCTGTCCTTGGTCGGTGAGTAGTGATTTTGGCGTTTGGAGGGCTAGTCAGTTAGACGTAAGCAGATGACATAGGCAGGACCACAAGGAGAACGTTCTCACGAACCGGGTTGCATGGTTGGTTCTGGATGGAGCCCCCGACCTCCAGGGGTTTGGACTGGACAAAATCTTCCCCTGCTGAGCGGAAGGAGCTCCCTGTGGGCACTGTGGTGCACCTGGGGCTCAGGGTACATGGGATTTGATCTGCGTGTCCCCTCCCTCCCACGATGTGCAGGGCTGAGCGCTTGATTGGGACAGGGCTCCCTTGGAGAAGTCGGGAAGGAAAAGACAGTGGAACAAATTAGCATTTAACTACCGAATTCTACTCACACTCCTGCTGTCCGTGTCTTTGTGACCCTGGAGAAATGGCCCTGTTCCTCGGGCATCAGTGTTCTCGCTTGGGGGATTTCGGGAGAAGACGATGTATGGTATACAGAGGGGTGTGGCTCAGGATGGGGCAGGTGGGGCTCGGTCAATGACGGTTTATTGTTACTGTTATTAAAATAGACCAGAGTGGTGCCTGGGTGGCTCAGTTGGTGAGGTGTCTGCCTTTGGCTCAGGTCATGGTCCTGGGTCCTGGGATCGAGCCCCACCTCAGACTCCCTGCTCAGTGGGGAGCCTGCTTCTCCCTCTCCCTCTGCCGCTCCCCCTGCTAGTGCGCGCGCTCTCTCTCTCTGACAAGTAAATAAATATAAATTGAAAAACCAAAAACAACCATTGTTTCTGCAAAAGGTGGCCCCTGGGCTCCGTGAGGTCCGTTTCTGGGGTGGCCCCTGGCTCGCGTCCCCACCTCCCAGTGGGCGGCCCCCTGCCCATGTCCCAAGCCCCCTGCCTGCGGTCAGGGCAGCTGCTCCTCTCCTGTCACGCATGATGGGTGAGTGTGTGTGGTCACATCATCCCTGACCCTGGAGGTAATCGGCGCAGACCGTGGCCACTTGCTCCGCCTTAATCAAATACAGTGGCCACTTCCGTGGAGTAAATATAACCTTCGCCGTAAGTGGCTGTGAGATTATTCTCTGAAGACCCTGAGTTGGAGGATTTGTAGAAACAGCATCAACACCCCCAGAGCCCCTGCGGAGGAAAAAGCACCCCCTTCAATCTGTGGCGATGTCACTTCCACGTGTCACAGTTTTTTCTGATGTAAAAATCAGCGATATTCTTTGAATCGTCTACCCGCCCCCCCCGATCGCCGTCCCCTCTCTGACGCTGCTGTGTCCGGACGCAGGGCGGACGGTCATCTTCACGACCCACCACCTGGACGAGGCGGAGGCACTCAGTGACCGCGTGGCCTTCTTGCAGCAGGGCCGGCTGCGCTGCTGTGCGCCCCCCTTCTGCCTGACCGAGGCCTACGGCCAGGGGCTCAGCCTGACACTCACCAAACAGGTAGGAACCTGGAGCAAACTGGCAAATACTGATTCTGCGTCCAGTCTGGTCCTCGACGCAGCCAGAATCCAAAAGGAGGCTCAGGACAGGTGCAGGAAAGGGGAACCCGAGCAAGAAGGAAACAGAATATGGTGACCGTGGCATCTGGGGAGCTGGCGAGGCAGGGGAGGGGGAGGACAGCCGTGGGGCTCCCGGCGAGTCAGGATGGGGGAGGCTGAGCTGCAGGCAGAGTTGCTGGTGGCCCTGGACAGGGGCCTTATGGTGTGATGGGTGGGCTAGAAAGGGAGCTGGTGACTGAGCAAAGCCTCCGGATGCAGCGGCCAGGATATGGAATAAATCCCCCAGGGCTGAGCAGGGCCACGAGGCCCTGTGACTGCAGTGCATTGTGCCCGAGAGGAACCAGACAGGGGTCAGGAGTCCCTGACGGGTCACAGCACGTCCCGTGTCCGGCCAGGCAGCATCGTGGCCCAGGTGCTCCGGGAGGATTTTTCTGACAGTGAGGCTCCATCTAGGAGGCTCAAGCTTCCATGAAAGCAGCAAGGGGTGCGTAGGGGAAAAGGTACCCGTCAGAGGTCCCATCGGCACGGGCTGGGCAGAGGGGGCTGCGGGCTGTGGGCCCTGAGTCGAGCTTCCCCTCTGACTTGGGGTGAGTATCTCGCTGTCTCGAGGTGGCCCCTTTCCTCTGCAGGCTGGGGGGTCCTTGTCCCCCTTTAAGAAGCCCCAGCTCCATGTCCTGCAGTCCAGAAGGGATCCTCCCCAGGAGCAGGGGTGTGTGAGTGTAGCCCTCCCCAGGCCTGCCTGACGTGCCTGGGAACCGAGACCAGGACGGGCGTGGGGGGCTCCCCGCTGTCAGAAACGTCCAGCGTGTCCCTGAAACGTCTGTGGCTTACACGATGCCTCTCCCGGACGCTGCTTGGCTCCGGAGTTTCAAATGTGGAATCGCATGATGGCCATCTGGTGTTTTGGGACTGAGGTTCCTCACTTCCGTTTTGGGATAGCCGTCTGTTCTGGAGGCTGACGACCCGAAGGACATCGCCCGAGCCACGTCTCTGATCCAGAGCTACGTCCCGCAAGCGTTCCTCAAAGACAGCAGCGGCGGGGAGCTGGTCTACGGCCTCCCCCAGGATGCCGACCGGGCCTGCTTCAAAGGGCTCTTCCAGGCCCTGGAGCAGAACCTTCACAGTCTGCACGCGACGGGCTTCGGGATTTCGGACACCACGCTGGAGGAGGTAGGCTCAGGCGTGCTTTCGAGCACTGCCCGGTGGCCAGGTGTGGGCGAGGCGGCGGGGATGGCACGTGAGGGAGAGCACGGGCTGTTTTTACTGTTTCCAGGTTCTGATCGGCGCCGGGCACCCGGCAGCCAATACGGAGGGTCCCACGCCCCGTGCATCACTAGCGCCCTTTAAGGGAAATGCATATTTTTAGATTCGAGAGCTGTGGTATCTTGAGGACTCATTAGGTGTCCAAACACGTGTCAGTAGTGGGGGGTTGGCTGGCCGTGTCTCCTCACTTGGAGGCGCCCTTGCCTTCCTCCGTGGACCTGCTTCTGTGCGGGAGCCCACGGTCCCCCGCTGGCCGGAGGAGGAGGTGTGCAGGAGGTCATGCTCATGAACTCGGTGGCCTTTCCGTGAGCCCTACACCGCCCCCCAGTTCCGCTTTCCTGACCCTTGGGACCGAACCGCGTGACCGCCCCCTCTTGGTGTGGTTTCTTGGCGCTGTGCTGACAGTGGGAGGCAGAGCCCGGTTTCCTCCTGGAGGAGGTGGCCACTGGTTCAACGGAAGCAAAGGCAAGCCATGTTTGGGGGCCTCAAGGTCAGCCGAGCCCAAGTCAAGTCCTAAGTTTATATTGTTGTTATAGAAAGTGCTGCAGATTTAGAATAAAAATCCAGTGATGCTGGGGTGCCTGGGTGGCTCAGGTGGTTAAGCATCCAACTCCTGATTTCGGCTCAGGTCATGATCTCAGGGTTGTGGGATCAAGCCCCGAGTCGGACTCTGTGTTCAATGTGGAACCTGCTTAGGACTCTCTCTCTCTTTCTCTGTCCCCCCTCTCCTGAACTCTCTCTCTCTCTCTCTCTCTCTCAAAATAAGACATAAACATCCAGTGATGCAAACTAAAATTTAAAAATCTGGAAAGGATCTTGGACCCCTGTCTCTTTACGAGTCAGGAATAGTTCCAGGGGCCGATGAACTTTGTAATTAGTAGTTGGCACAGAGTCTGAAAGAATTTTGGAAACCTTACATGAAATTAAAATGAAATTAAAACTTTTAGAATGTCAGAGTCTGAACTCTGGGCTGTATTTGGAATGGATTTGGGGGCTGAAGGCATATCACTGGGTTAGCCTTGTGAGAGAAGAAACAGGTGTGTGCGTGTGAGTCATCGTCATTCCGAGCAGACACTACCCATGGTACTGTTTGTCTGAAATAAAATGGTTATGAAGGGCGCCTGGGTGGCTCAGTGGGTTAAAGCCTCTGTCTTCAGCTCAGGTCATGATCTCAGGGTCCTGGGATTGAGGCCCGCATCAGGCT
Organism: Ailurus styani; assembly: GCA_002007465.1. NCBI lineage: Eukaryota > Metazoa > Chordata > Mammalia > Carnivora > Ailuridae > Ailurus > Ailurus styani. Next base: position 2,571,663 of record LNAC01000184.1, read on the forward strand.
CTCTGCTCAGCAGAGAGCCTGCTTCCTCCTCTCTCTCTGCCTGTCTCTCAGCCTACTTGTGATTTCTCTCTTTCTCTCTGTGTCAAATAAATAAATTTAAAAAAATGGTTATGAAAGGTTGTAAAACATTATAAGATTTACCATGTTTTAAACTGTTTAAACCCAAACATTTTCCCTTGTTATTTTTCCTATATTAAGGGTGAGGCTCAGAGAGGCTGGCTTCTTTACCCTAAATCACACAGCTCATCCATGGCAGCCCTGCCCTTTTGGGCAGACAGAGGTTGCCTGACAAGGAGGCAGGGTCCCCAAATGCACCCACGACTTTTCAGGAGGTACTTGTCTGTGTGTCTCTTTGGCTCATGGGTGCTCCAGCCAGCAGCACTCAGCACTATGCCCCACACCAGCGGGTGCTTAGTAAATACTTTCCGAATGAACCATGAGCAGGACGCCTTCTAAAGATGCGTCCAGCTTCTGGGAAGAGCTCTGCCCCAGCTGGTGCTAATCCAAATCCGTCTCCCTTCCAGTGCCTAGGGCCTTGGATAAATCACTCCATTCGCAAGAGCCTTGGGTTTTTGATCTTTGAAATGGAATAATTAGAGTGGTTTACTTGGTTATTCCATGAATTGACAATAATACATAATACCTCATAATGCTTCTAACAAGCCAGTCAGAAATGGTAAAGATTCCTCCTGCCCGTGGAAACACAGAGTGCGAAATCGTTGTCATGGCTTTGGAGTGACAGTGGAGCAAAGTTGCATCTTGTGCGTGGATTTTGGGCAGACGCTAGGGCCCCCGTGGAAGAGCAGGAGGCAGGGGAGTTTCAAAAGCCCCTGTCCCCCAGTGGCGTGAGGCAGGGTGCGTCTGGCGTACCCGAGGACATGAGTGCAAAGAGCTGGCCACTCAGTAAGGCAGCTCAGGAATCGCTGGCTCAGATGAGGCTATGCCACACCCTGGTTGTCACCATCTTTTGGACTCTGGATGACAAGCCAGCTACTGTATCAGTAAGCTAGCAACCAGGGTGGGTTGGATCTTGGGAATCACCTTTTCCCTGCAGACAGAGAGATGTTGCCTTTGAGAGTTATGTCGCCTGTTTGGGTCACTTGAAAAGGAAAAAGAGAATAATTTTTTTTGGTCTTTGCTAATTGCTTTTATTTTCTTAGTAAAATAGGAAAGGAAGACATTGGCTGTAGATGAGAAAGGGGAGATTTTTTTTTTTGCCCCATTTGTATAGGTCTATGGATCATCAGGCTTACACCTTTCACAGCACTCACCATAGCACAAACCCTCCCCAATGTCCATAACCCATCCACCCTATCCCTATCCTCCCACCCCCCAGTAACCTTCAGTTTATTTCTTGAGATTAAGAGTCTCTTATGGTTTGTCTCCTTCCCCATCCCATCTTGTTTCATTATTTTTCCCTCCCTACCCCCCACGATGCCTAGCCTTGCCCCTCAAGTTCCTCATATCAGAGAGATCATATGATAATTGTCTTTCTCTGATTGACTTATTTCACTCAGCATAATACCCTCTAGTTCCATCCACATCGTTGCAAACAGCAAGATTTTGTTTCTTTTGGTGGCTGCATAGTATTCCATTCTATACATATACCACATCTTCTTTATCCATTCATCTGTTGATGGACATCTAGGTTCTTTCCATAGTTTGGCTATTGTGGACATTGCTGCTATAAATATTCGGATGCACGTGCCCCTGAGGATCACTACCTTTGTATCTTTAGGGCAAATACCCAGTAGTGCAATTGCTGGGTCATAAGGCAGCTCTATTTTCAACTTTTTAAGGAAACTCCATACTGTTTTCCAGAATGGCTGCACCAGCTTGCATTCCCACCAACAGTGTAGGAGGGTTCCCGAGAAAGGGGAGATTTATAAAAAATAATATCTCTGCATTGTGAGGTGAGGGTGTTGCTGGTGAAGCCCAGACTTGCTGCATGTCGGCATCTGTCTGTGTCTGTGATGATTCCCCTTTCTGTATGTGTTCTCATAGACTGAGCATGTTCATGGCCCATGTGGTTTGCTACCCTGAGAAGAGGGTAGAGCTGCCTGAGGGAATAGGGGGCACCTTTTGGACCAAACACACTTATCAATAAAATAATGAGTGTTCACCTTCAGCATTTTTACACTTGCTTACTCACCACATGCGTGGCAGGGAGAACAAGTGTCTGGTTCATGGACATGACATCTTGTCTGTTGCTAATAAAGTAGGCAAGTCGAGGAGTCCTTGCGATAGCTGTCATTAGGTAGAATGAAATTTTGTGGAGTGCTTGGCTTAGCTGGAGTATGAATTTAAACATCATAATAAAAAATGGTGAGGCAGTCTTTGTGTTCTGTTTGGATACTTGCATTTAAATGGTTTGTTAACCATTATGCAATCAATAATTCAGGGCAAAATGTACGGTTATGGAGAAGCTTGTTAATAACTGTAGTGTATATAAGATACCTATGTATTCTTAGTATTTCTTTCCCTCCCTCCTCCTTCCCCCTTCCTCCCTCCTCCCCTCACCCCTCCCTCTTCCTCTCTTCCTTCCCTCTCTCCCCTCACCCCTCCTTCTCCCCTCCCTCCCCCT
>LNAC01000184.1:2576254-2592874 GCA_002007465.1 Ailurus styani
GGGGGGGGGGGGGAGAGGAGGGGCAGAGGGAGAAGCAGACGCCCCGGCCAGCAGGGAGCCTGATGTGGGACTCAATCCCAGGACTCTGGGATCATGACCTGAGCTGAAGGCAGACGCTGAACTGACTAAGCCACTGAGGCATCCTGAAAATTCTTTTTTTTTTTTTTTAAAGATTTTATTTTTAGCTATTCTCTACACCTAGTGTGGAGCTTGAACTCACAACCTCGAGATAAGGAGTCACAAGCTCTACCTATTGAACCAATCAGGCACCCCCTGAAAATTCTTTCAATGCTAGTTCCTTAAATATCCCTGTTTCTGATTTGTATTTGCCTTTCTTCTCCAAAATATTCTTACTTATACCCATTGATGCGCCTTTTGGAAATTTCTTAATCATCCTTGTCTTTGCCCCCTTAAAAAAATTCTTTACAGATGTAATTGCATACAGTCAAATCCACTCAGTAAATTTTAGCAAAGGCATAGGGTCGTGGGACCATCAGCACCAACAAGATATGGAGAGATTCTGTCCTCACTCCTTCTTCAGGGAATAATTCCTTCCTTCAGCTTGCTTCTCAGTAATTTCCTTTTTCCTTTTTCTCTCCAGATTCCCTCATCTCTTGTCCTTGGTGCTAATCACCCCAAAACAAGTCCAATAAGAATCAAAGAGCCTGCTGCTCAATTACTTGGGAGATTTCCTATGGGCTTCTCCCATTTCTTATAGTCATTACCACCTGCTACGTGCTTTGTGCATAAGAGGTGCTAAACAAATATTGATCGGTTAGATCTCACATCTTTCTTTTCTCTCGTGCACACACAGACGCTCAAAAAGAAGTTATTCATCTTAAGGGTAACCATAAACAAAGATCTGAAATGCAGACTTAACAAAGTATAATATTATAGTCTATTTGGACTTCTTCTAAAAAGTATCTTAAATTGGAAAAGATTAAGCCATTTAAAAACTTTCTTTTGTTTGATGGGGTCTATAAAATATCTATCTCAGCCAATTTTGTCTTTACACTGGGCAAGGATCGACTTCCTTGTCTTGTGTCTGTTATCGATCCTCAGTGAGCATAGCTGTGGGCACGTCGTGCGGGCTCCCCCTTTGTTCCCCTGTGTGCTCCCCGGCGACCCCCCAGCAGGTGCGCAGGGCCTTCCGGGGACACCCTTGTCTCTGTGGCTAGAGTGCAGGTTTCATTTTAAGCCCTAGTAAATTTCTTTGCGATTCAGGGCCCCTCGAGGGGCTCCTGAGTGCAGGTTTCATTTTAAGCCCTAGTAAATTTCTTTGCGATTCAGGGCCCCTCAGGGGCTCCCAAGCCAGGGAGGCTGAGACTTAAAACCTGATCCTCCTGTCACCATGGGTGTCCCAGTGCATGGAGCAAACGTTCCTGGCGTGTTGGGGGACCAGGGAGAGCTGGAGCCTCCCGCCCACCCCCGGCTGTGCGCCAGAAGTACATTTGCAGCCAGCCCAGAAGCCAAGGCGGAATCTTTCTATGTCATGCAAATGGAGTGAATTTTAGATTTTAGTGGTATATATATTTATATATATATATATATTTTAATAGACTACCTTTTAGAGCAGTTTTAGGTTCACAGCAATTCAGAGCAGAAGGTACAAAGATTTGCCATGTGTCTCCTGCCCACCTGCCACAGAGCCTGCCCAGTTATAAACGTTGCAGTACATTTCTAATAATTGTGACGTGTTTAATAATCTAGAAAGGAGAGCCTGCCTGTGGGAGGCGGCCATTTCTTCCCATCCAGCCTGGTGTGTCCTGTGTAGTGGGTTCCCTTTGTGCCTCCGTCAGGAACGTTCTGGATGTCAGTCCATGGGTGCATGAGCTCAGATGCCCACATCCTGCAGAGGGGCACAGCGATTTCTCAGAACCAAGGATTTCCGTACCGTCTTCGCCTTCTGGTTTCACTTGTGCCTCTCATGTCCCAAGGAGCAGAAGCCTCCAGTCCAGGGTCACGACCGAGGTGCATTGTGTGTGTCCTCACTCTCCGTCACTCTGCCAGAACGCCTGTTTCTGGGACGTTGGTGACTTCGGTGTCCCTGCAGTTTCCAGAACAGTCTTTCTGCACCGTGAGCCCCTATGGGGGTTTGTCCCCCTCACACACCAGGTTCTGCGTTTTGGGGCTGGTGTGTCACAGGAGTGGGGTGTGGCTCCTTGCTTCCAACGGCCCGAGGTGCACGAGGCAGGTCTGTTCCGAGGAGCGGAGAAAACGTGGCTCGGCCCAGTCCACGGCACCTGCCAGACCTTTCCACTCTGTAGCTAATTTTCCTTTTCTCTTCATTTTTCCTTGTTGCTCGAGGACGTGCCCCGAGACTCCCTCGGTTCCCATTCCTCCTCGTGCTGGGTTGGGTCCCCTTGCCTGCCCCCCGCCTGAGTTCATTCCACCCCGACGTTTGCCAGCGGGTGGGTCCTCCCCTCTTGTGACTCCTTCTGCATTTCTTGGTTGGTGTTACACAGAAACAGAGCACGTTCCCTTCACCCCATCCATTTGTCTGTATCAGTAAGGAGCTGTGGCTTCTTCCTGCATGCGGTGAGCCACCATTTGCTGCGATCCTATTTGATGTGATTCTATTCGATGCTGGAGTCCTTCTAGATGTAGCTGGGGAGCCCCTCTGAGCTGGCTTGGCTTTTGGGTCTTCAACATGTCCCCATTACGTCTACGTGTCTTCTTACTCTCTGACGTAACGAGGTGCTCCGGGCACATGGGGTACATTCCCGCACCTGCGAGGGGGTCTGGCTGTCAGGTGCCTGCTCCCCAGGGGGCGCCGCTGCTCCCTGCTCCCGTCCTGGCCACAGCCGGACAGTCTCTGTTCACCGCTCATGCTCTCCACACGTTGAAAACCAGGAGCTCACCTCCATGCGGCCCCTCCAAGGCCAAGCCAGTGACACTGGGTTCATCCAGTGTCCCTCTTCATAGGTGTCCCTCTCTCTCCGACCGGGACACACCTGCCTTCCATTTCTCAGGGTCTCACCTTGTTTGCTCCATCCGCCTGCATGTGGTCAATCTCCCGAAGCCTCTAGTGCTCCACCGCTCAAAGGCCCCTCTTCGGAACATGGTCCCTCCGCTCCAGGAGCCATGGGTCCCTGTTTCAGCACTAGAGGCATGGGGTCCGGTGCTGGACTGGATCATGGTTCTGAGAGTGTCTGTGTCCTTAAGCCCCAGACCGGTGGTCATCAGCTGCTCAGATCTCCTGCCGGGAAGGGGAAGGTTATCCTGGGTGGGGCGGTGTCATCAGAAGTGTGCCTGTCGGAAGGACATGGGAAGGTCAGACGGGTGGAAGGTGATGTCTTTGCGGAGGCTGGGATTGGAGTGATGAGCTTTGAACACAGGGCGCAGAAACATGAATGCAGGGAGCAGAGCCTGTGGGCAGCCACCAGCACCTGCAAAAGGCAAGGAGAGCATTCCCCCTGGGGGTGCACAGAAGGAACCAGCCCAGGAGGCCCGCCGTAGACTTCCGACTTCCAGAGTCATCTGATGATATATCGGCACTGCTTGAAGCCCCCGGGTTTGCGGTCATTTGTTACAACCGCCATCACGAATGGATACAAGATCCTACAAATTGACAAAATCCCGCTGCGTGTCCCGTGAGGCACGTCAGGGGACAGATCTTCCCAGACTGGCCAGTGACCCTCTTGGTCCTTAGCACCGAAGCTCTCTCCACGGGGTTTTATCTTCTTAAAAGACTTTCTTCTGGGGAACTGATAAAACACACAGCAGAGGTCAGGCTGCGGCTGAAGTTTGGGGATTCCTCCGGCTCCCACGTCGGTGGGACAATGCTGTCCTTGTCCTGCAGAGCCGGCCGGCTTCGCGGATGCTGCCAGGGCGGCCCATCTCCAGGACGCAGTCCATCAAAGTGACACTGTAAGTGCAGGTCAAGTCTGAGGGCTGAACCGACGGGACGAGGGGGTGGGCCTCACCCCGAGACCTGAGGGATTGACAGCAGGCTCACCGCGGAGCTGCCCCCAGGCCGCCGTCAATGCTCACACAGCGCTCCTGATTTACGAAAGCATTAGCCCCCAGACAAAGATTCCTGAACTGTTGAACGTACTGCTTCTTGAGAACAAAGAGCGGAAATGCCACCGGCTGTGCCCTTCAATTGTGCTTCTGTTGCATTATAAATCTTTTCCACCCCGGGCCATGTCCTTGAGATTTCATTTCTCTTTTCCCTGGTTTTATTGACATACAATGTGGTATTCAGTTAGGGCGGGCAACGTCATGATTTGACTTGTGCCCATGTCGACCCCCTGCTCTCCCCCAGCAATCACGGATCTGTTCTCTGTTTCTTTCTTTCTTTCTTTCTTTTTCTTTTTAATGTTCCACGTATAGGTGAGATCATAGGGTATTTTTCTTTCTCTGTCTGACTTCTCTCACTTAGAACGATGCTCCCCAAGGTTTATCCACATTGTTGCAAATGACAGGAGTTCCTTCCTTTTTAATGGTTGTGTAATATTCCTGTGTGTGTGTGTGTGTGCGCGCGCGCGCACGTGCACGTGTATGCGCACATATATACCACCCCTTCTCTATCCGCTCATCTATGGATAGACCCTTGGACTTGGGCTCATTCCACACCTTGGCTACCATACATAATGCTACAGCGAACATGGGGAGCAGCTGTCTCTTCAATACAGTGTTTTCATTTCCTTCGGATAAATACCCAGACGTGGAATTGCTGGGTCAGAGGCTAATTCTATTTTTAATTTTTTGAGGACCCTCCGTACTGTTTTCCTGAGCATGTGCACTGGTTTGCATTCCACCCGCAGCACACGAGGGCTCCCTCATCCCCCATCCTTGTTGACACCTGTCATTTCTTGTCATTTGGATGACAGCCATCCTGACAGGTGTCAGGTGGTACCCCATCGTGGGTTTTGTTTGAATTTTCCTGATGCTGAGTGACACAGAGCATCTTTTCATGTGTCTGTTGGCCATCTGCATGTCTTCTCCTGAGAGATGTCTATTCAGGTCTGCTGCCCATCTTTTTAAAAGATTTTTTTACTTATTGAGAGAGAGAGCAAGAGTGAGCAGGGGGAGGGGCAGAAGGAGAGGGAGAAACTCAAGCAGACTCAATGCTCAGCATGGAGCCCAACACGGAGCTCAATCCTATGGCCCTGAGATGGTGACCTGAACCGAAATCAAGTCAGGTGCTCCACCGACTGAGCCATTCAGGCCCCCAAACTAAAAATGTTTGTACATGGGCTGGCTGAATGCTTCTCACGCTAGGCTTCGGTGCCCTCCTCACAAGTAACAGTCCTGGGGTCACTGGGTTGGGCTGCGAATCAATTGAAGTAACGGATCCTGGGCATGCCCCTTTGCACTTCCTCCTCCTCTTCCCGCTTGGCTCCTCTCAGGACCAGACGTCTGGAGCTTCCCTTGGGCAAGCACTGTTCTTTCCACTCTGTCTAAAATGCATGCACTGCTTGCCATGGTGCTGTTATGTGTCTTATTATTACCATTTATCCTAAGGGGAAACTGAGTCAGAGAGGCGAAATCATTTTCCCAAGTGGACACCCTAGCACCATGCTGTGATTAATTATTAATTATTACTATTATTAGTGGTGGTGGTACCCATCATAGTCTTGAGGTTTGCCTCTTTTCCTTGGGGTCTTACTGGGAATCCGTGAGGGGTTATCTTACAAATACAAGTAAGCACACCAGATCTAATGAAACGTCCTGGCCCTTGTCTGGGGCAGGACTCGGGATTTCTGTTAGCAGGATTCTGTCCTGAATTCATGAGCCGCACAGAGAGAGAGTATGCATCCCTCCCCACCTGCAGCCTTGCTTGCTTGCTTCTCTTCTCCGCTGCCCTTTTTCTGTCTTTCCTGCAGACTGGGGCTCCTGCAGACACCCAGGGACAGTCAATACCTTGTACTCATTTCCTCAAATAAGCCATTGAAGCAATCAGAGTGGGCGCTGTTTACAGAAACCACACCACAGGGTCTCCACTAGCCCTCATCTGGGGAGCTTCAGCCGTTGGTCATCACCACCCTGCTCCGGAAACTGTACAGCTGAAACCCCAGCCCGTGGGTGCAGACCTGGCCCTGCCTGCCCCAGGGAGCCTCGTGCCCCAGCCTTTCCCATGGCGGTGGCTGCTGCAGGGTTTTCATGCACGAACCAGCCGCCTCTCGCTTATACCTGTCGAGGTTATGTTAGGGACGCCCTCTCAAGCCTCCAAGACCCCGTCAAACCTCCAGGTGTGGCTCTAGGGCTCGGATAGCCTCCTGACTCAAAGGGCTTCTTTTCACCTCTCTCACTGATGTGGGGCCCAGCCCTTGGATCTGAACACAATGAAGCTGGACTTGGGTTTCCAGCACCAACTAAATAGGGACCTCAAGCCGTTAGTTAAACAGACTACTCTGGGCAACATGGCACACCCGTGGAAAAGACATGTTCGGTGGGGGTTCTCACACATGGCATCCTAGCCATGCCGAAGAAGCTGGGCACCCAGTTTCTACGATGCTGGTGCGGCCAGCCCCAAACTCATGTTGCACTGGGCGCACATTCTTAGCACCTGCTTTGCTCTGCCTTCTCCTGGGTTGCACTGGCCTCTGCCCGTAAGTGCCCTGAGGTCCATGGTCAGCTTTCCCTCCTGTGTCCTGTGAGCAGCCTTACGACCAGCTTTGCATGAACCGGGTGGCCTTGGGTCCAGGCCAAAGCAATGAAAAGCTAATGACGTGTGTGTGAGTGTGGGGTATATTTTCATCACGACCTCATCGGGTAACCGAAGACAGGAAAAGCAACACGTTGTGGAAATGAGTATGAATAATAAGAAACTCTCTTTTTAATGTTCAAAAAGGTGTTCCTGATGCTTTTGCAAGGTTCCAAGAAGCAATCAGGGGCCCAGCTGGAGCTGCAGGACCAGAGGCCCCCAGAGCGTGCTCCTGGCTACTGTAAGTACGCGGTATTGCTTTGCATTTCTGCTGCAAGGATGATGTCAGCATCCTTCCCTCGAAAGCCCTCGTGTGGAGGTCTGATAGAAAGGGCCTGGAGAGGGTGACCGGAGAGACAGGGGACTGTTCAGGGGCAGAAAGCTGAAGGTTTCGTCCTGCCTTGTATAAAACAATGGTGTGTTTAGTGTGCAGCTTTATCTCTTCTTCGGAACCAAATTTGTGACATTAGCCATTTCTTAGCATGCAAAATCGGAGTCATGAAAAGCATTCCTCTTTCCTCTCTTTGTCCCCCAAATCCAATCCAGCCTGCATTCTCAGGGAACCTAGGATGTGTGGGCCCTTTGTCCAGAGCGGGTTTACATGGAGAAAACTCCAGGTGTGAGCCTCGCCTCCTTAGAGCTTCTGTCCATGCGGGAGCTCAGTGCGGACCGAGGTTCTGAGGGAGGGTCTCTGGGCATGTGCGTTCATGGACACGGAAGACCGGACTGAGTCAAGGTTTGGTTTCTGGGTGTGTGGCTGCAGTTCCAACGAATCCAGGGCAGCTCGTGAGCAGGAATGCTGAGCTGGGCTCTGGAGGCGGGCAGGCAACGAGCCAAATGTCCTCCTTGGGAGACTCCAGTCCACCAGCAACACAGAGCCAGGGAGAAGTAACAAAAATTTCAGACATTAGGGGCATTGTATCAGAGGTGTGCCATGCTCCCCAGCAGCATGTGAGAGTTCTGTTTGCCCTGTGTCCCCTAGAGCTTGGTACTTCCGGGTTCAAAAAAACAAAAAAACAGAAACCAAAAACCAAACAAAAACAATGCTATTTTAAGAATTGTAATTGGTTTTCAGGTTTCTCGTTGTGTTTTTAATTTTTTTCAAAGATTATTTATTTATTTATTTGGCAAAGAGAGAGAGCACACCAAGTGGAGGGGTGGAGGGGCAGAGGGAGAGGGAGAAGCAGACTCCCCGCCCAGCAGAGAACCCGATGTAGGACTCTATCCCAGCGCCCCGGGATTATGACCTGAGCCGAAGGCAGACGCTTAACTGACCCAACCACCCAAACTCCTCTTCATAGTGGTTTTAATTTGCTTTTCCCTGATGATCCATTATGTCAGGCTTATCTTATTTAAGCAGTTTTATTGAGATATAATTCATATACCCCACAATTTGCCCATTTAAAGTGTATAGTTCAGTGAATTTTAGTTTATTCAGAGTTGTGCGTCTGTCATTTTTAGACACTGTCAATTTTCAAATAGTTTTCATTATCCTAGAAAGAAACCGTGCATCAGCTTAGCCATTCCCTCCCATTTCCCCAGGTGACCTGTAACTTATTGTCCGTCGCCATAGACTCGCCTGTTCTGGGCATTTCGTACCAGTGGAATCATGTAACGTGTGGTCCTTTTTGACTGGGTTTTTTACTTATTATAATGTTTTCAAGGGTCATGCATGTAATGTGTGTTCATTTCTTTGGATTGGCACATCTGCATGGGTATACCACATTTTATTAATCTGTTCATTGGCTTGTTTCCAGTTTTTGGCTATTATGAATGTGCTGCTGTGAACATTTGTGTGCAAGCTTTTTTTTTTTTAAATTTTATTTAGTTAGAGAGAGAGAGCAAGTGGGGGGAGGAATAGAGGGAGAGGGAGAAACAGACTCTGTGCTGAGCATGGAGCCCAATATGGGGTTCCATTCCTGGACCCAGGGATCATGACCAGCCAAAATCAAGACAAGGTCGCTTAACCGACTGAACCACCCACACACCCCTGTGTGCAAGTTTTTTGTGGGCATATATTTTTTTCTGGGGTAGGTGCCAAGGAGCGGAATTGCTGGATTGTATGTTTACCTGTGTGATGGATGGGCTGTTGCACTGTTCTCTCCAGTGGCCACACACTTGACATCCCTCCAGCAGGACGTGACTCCAGTGTCTGTCCTTGACACCAGCTCTTGTCATCACCTGTGCTTTGGACCACAGACAGCTCCGGGAGTATGGAATGCTATTGGACTTGGTTGGACTTGCATTCTCCCAAAGCATTCTCCTGATGGCTAAGGATGTCAGCTGTCTTTTTGTGAGCTTACTGGTGTTTACACATCTTCTGGGGAGAAATGTCTATTCGTATCTTTTACCCATTTTTAAGATTGGGCTACTTTGATTTCTGGAGTTGCAAGAGTCTTTTATGATGGGGTTGTAATAAGTGTCATGTGAACTATGGGTTTTTCATAGATGCCTTTTATGAAGTTGTGGATGTTCCTACTTATTTTTGGTTCGATGAGAGAGGTTTTATCATGAAAAGTTGGTGAGCATGGCCAAATGCCTTTTCTGCATCTGTTGAGATGATTGTTGTTTTTTTGGCCTTATTTACTGCTGTGATGTATTAGAAGAATTGATTTTTAGATGTTAAAGCAACATTTCATTGACCAATTCAAACCAGTTGCACTTGGTTTCATGGTATATAATTTTTTTAATAGATTGATGGATTTGATTCATTAGTATTTGGTTGGGGGTTTTGAGTCTATATTTGTAACAAGTATTGGTGTATATATAATTTGGGGGTTTTATTGTTTTTCTGTTGATGTCTTTGTCTGGCATTGCTATTATGGTATTACTCACCCCATAGAATGAGTTGAGAAGTATTTCCTCCTCTTGTATTTTTTGGGAGTGTTTGTGAAGAATTCATTCTTTAAATGTTTGGTAGAATTCACCAGTGAAGCCATCTGGGCCTGAATTTTCTCTGTGGGTAATTTATTTCAAAATTAATATTTTGGGGTGCCTGGGTGACTCAGTCAGTTAAGTGGCAGACTCTTGGTTTGGGCTCAGGTCATGATCTCAGGGTTGTGAGATTGAGCCCTGTGTTGGGTTCTGTGCTCGGCAGGGAGTCTGCTTGAGGTTCTCTCTGTCCCTCTCCCTCTCCCCGCCAGGTGCTTTTTCTCTCTCTCTCTCATGGATAAATAAATCTTTTAAAAATTAATATTTTAGTTTCCTTACTTATTATACATCTATTCAGGTTATTTATTTGTTCCTGGATCAGTTTCGATGTTTTGTGTCTTTCTGGGAATGCATCCACATCTTGTGAGGTGCCTGATTTATTGGCATACACCTGTCTATAGCATCCATTGATGATCCTTTTTATTTAGCTGGGGTTGGTAGGAACAATCCTCTTTTATTTGAGTCTAAAAATGTATACCTTGTCTCTTTTTCTTGGTTAATCTAGCTAACCTGTGGTCAATGTTGTTAATCTTCTCAGGCAATCAGCTTCTATTTTGAGTGATACTCTATTGGTTTTCTAGTTTCTAGGTCATTCATTTCAGCTTTGATTTTTATTATTTCATTCCTTTGGCTCTCTTTAGATTTGGTTTGCTCTTTTTCTCCTGATTGGAGACCTTTCTTCTTTTATACCAGCATTTATAGCTGTAAATTTCCCTCGGTACACTGCTTCCATGGGTCTCGTAGTTTTGGGATCTTATATGTTCACTTTTATTTATGTACAAGTATTTATTAACTTTCCCTTTGGTTTCTTCTTTGGTTCATTGGTCCTTTAAGATTATGTTTTTATTTTTTAACATTTTAAAAAATAATTGTTTGTTTAAGTCACGTCCACACCCAACATGGGGCTCAAACTCACAACCCTGATATTAAGAGTCTCCTGCTCTTCTGACTGAGCCAGTCAAGCCCTGCTAGGATTATGTTTTTAAATTTCCACATATTTGTGAGTTTCCTAAATTTCTTTTTGTTGTTAAAGTCCAATATTGTTCTATTGGGACCACAGGAAAAAATGTCATGTGATTTTAAACCTTTTTTAATTTATTAAGGCTTGCTTTACGGGCTAGAATATGGTCCATTTAGAGAGAGCTCCTTGTACTCTTGAGAGGAATGTGTGTCTGTTGTGATGGGTAGTATGATCTGTGGATGACCCTTGTGTCATCTTGTCTACACGGCTAGTCAAGTGCGCTCTGTCCTCGTTGAGATTCTGGTAGTTTATTTTATCCATTAATGAAAGTTGCGTGATGTTGTTTCTGACTCATTGCTGGATTGTCTGTTCTGCCCGTTACTTCTGTCAGATTTTGTCTCATGTGTTTTAGGGCTCCTCAGTTGCACAAATTATACTTTTTATCTCTTCCTCATGGAAGGCTTGTTTCGTATCTTTTGTAACCATTTTCTTTGTTGTATTCTTCTTGACCCTTTTGGTCCATGCTCACGCCATATCTGATGAAGCACTTCCTCAAGAACTTCATGGAACGTCCTTGGATTCTGGTAGTATTCCTCCTTTAACTCAAATCCAGATCATTTGGAGATAATTTCATCTCTGTCTGTGGTTCTGCAGAGATGGCATGGTGTAGAGGGGACCACACCTTGAGACTTACTAGAAGCTTTCTGCTTTGGTCAAACAGGTCTCTGAGACACAGTCATAATTTTTATTCTATTTCTTATGTAGAGAGTTTATTAACAGAAGAGAATGCCAAATGATTGGTGAATAAATTAGTGAATTGTTCATATTTATTTATTTACTCATGTATTTACTGGGGCACAATATACCTAGTATGGATTTCAGTATTCTAAGGTGTATAGTTCTGTGGCATCAAGTATATTCACATTATTTTGCAGACATGACCACCATCCACCTCCAGAGCTCTTTCATCTCCTCCAACCAAAACTGTACATAGTAATGACTAGCTCCCCCTCCCCTCCTCCTAACCTCTGGCAACCACCAATCTATTCCTGCTCTGTATGAATTCCACTGCTCTAGATACCTCATACTGGAGGAGTCGGACAATATTTTCTCTCTTGTGGTTGGCTTATTTCAACCAGCATAATGGCTTTAGGGTTCATCCACAGTGTAGCATGTGTCAGAATTTGTCAGATGCAGAAGACTGGGTATGTGGGAAGGGTCCCAGAGTTTTCAGGCCTCTCCAGGAGCCACTCTTCCTGAATTTCCAAGTGTTCACCAACCTGGAAGCTCTCTGAACCCTGTCCTTTGGGGGTTTTATGGAGGCTTCGTTACACAGGCATGATTAATGAAATCGTGGGCCGTTGGTGATTGATTCAGCCCCCCTCCTGGTCCCTGGAGGTCAAGGGAAAGGGAGTGAAAGTTCCAACCCTGCAATTAGGTTGTGGTTCCCCTGGCCCTTAGTTTGGTGAATTCCAGAAGTCACTTCATTAAGCTCATTAACATAACAACAGACACCCTGTTGCTCTAATCACTTAGGAAAATCCAAAGGTCCTAGGAGCTCTGCAAGAAATGGACAAAGACCAAATATACATTTCATGTTATAAATCACAGCATCACAATACCACCAACCCTTATCAGGGCTCTTTCCAGGCTCATTCAGCTCTTTGGCAAAATTCAGTCCCTTGTGGTTTTAGGACTGAAGACTGCAGGCATTGGCTGTCTGTCTGTTGGATTGGCTCTCAAGTTCCTTAAAGTCATCCTGGAATCTTAGCCCCATGGTCCCCTCACAACAGGACATGCTTCTTCTTAAAGTCAGAGGGAGAACCTCTGTTTTGATTAACCTAAAGGCAACGGATTAGAAAGTGACTAGATCTGCCAAAACTTTTCATCTTTTCTTCTGTACACTGTAATTGTAGGAGTGATAGACACGTGTTCGAGGTCTTACACACTCAAGGAGAGGGGATTGGAATCTTCTATGAAGTAAGAGTGATTGGGGGGCCATTTTAGACTTCTCCCTACCAAAACCATTATTGCAATATGCTACATTGAATTCCCTTTCATGCTTATTAGCCACTCAAGTTTCTCATTTTACAACATGATTATCGCTTACCTTTGCTCATAAATTTTATATTTTTGAAGAACAGTATCTTAAATTTGTTTTGCTAACTTCCATTGTTTATGTCTTATCACAAATGGCATATTTCTTGATCGCACTATTAGATGCATTTTTCCACGGTACACATCTGTGTCATCACCACCCAGGTCGAGGTAGAACATTCCCAGCACGTGGCTGGGCCCCTCTGCCTTTCCAAGTCAGACCCCATCCCCCAGAAGTGATGCTCTCACCTTCCAATAATGGTGCGTTTTGTTGGGTGTCATGGGAATGGCATCATGGTGTATGTACCAGAGTCTGTTTTTCTTTGTATTTTGTCTCTCATATCCATTTTGTGTTACTGCTTGTGTCATTTCTTCATAGTCACATTCTACTGTATGTGTCATAATTTGTCTCTCTCTCACTGTGTTAACAAGTTTTACTTTGACTGGGCATACACATTATTTTCTCCTTTTATTATTAGCATTTTACCTAAAGGGTTTCACTTCTGAGCATTCATTTACTTGAAGGTACATTAGTTAATGACTTTCTTATGTAAGAACAAATTTAAAGAAAATATGTTTATGTTCTCATAAACATTTTGTCATCATTGAGAACTCAGGGTAATTTACATTGGAAATGTATTGCCTACATGCATCCTCTTCATTATGGTTATGCACCTGGTTCGAAAAAAATGATAATTTCATGTTCTGATTTTGGGGAACATTATGAAAATCCATGCAAATATGTTAGATATAAAACATGTGCCAAAAAAGCTAACATTATGTGAAAAAGAGTGGTATTTTAAATTTAAAGAAGAACCCCAAAGGAAGGAATATTATAGTGTTTTCTATTACCATTGTAAAATATGATCTGAAAATGCAATTTTGTTTATCATTCAAATTACAAATCATGGAACTGGAAAATACTACATTAAAAAATCTATTTAAGTGTTTCATTACCAAAAAAAGACAGGAGACCAGGATGCATTAAAATAGATTTGGTATGAGATTGCCTGCATTTGCCAATTTTATTGTATTCTGCAAATCTTCCCATGAAGCTCAACAGGAGACATCTAGCTAAGTGAAGTTTGTATTATTTAGCAGATAGGACTTCATCAAAATCCTCAATCAGGGTTTTGGAGAGAGTGTGTATTAATATCTTCTGGGTAAAGTGCTTTTGTCACTTTTTGGCGACGGCAACATGACATGATCCACAGTAGAGAGAGGAACTTTCTAGAATAATCACTTGCAAAACCTTTCTCCTCCTATTGGTGCCCTCAGAAATTACTTTTTTGTTATGATTCTTGCTCCAGCCTGCCCCTGCCTGTGGGCACCCCTGTCCTCCATGCTCGCCATATGTCTTCAGAAACAGTCTTCTTATAGGGCTAGCTCTCAAATAACTCACTTCTTGCACCTCTGAGAGATTGATGAAGGCCAAATAAAATAGAAAGTATATATTTGTTAAACGTAGGGACCCTAATAGTGCCATAGAAATTAGTTATGAAGACGGACGCCTGAAACGGCGTGTTCATCATTGGGCATGCCATGTGGGCTGCAGAAGTCACTCCTCGGAACATGGGGCCATCAGTTAGCTGCCTGCAGCATGTTGGACACTATGATCGACACTCTCTGTGCATTTTCTCACTTAATCCTCCTACTCAGTTTGGAAACAGGCTTTCCTGCCACTGTTATTGGATATGGACACTGAGCTGTAGGGAACTTGCCTGATTTGCCCAAACCCTGGTAGGTCCAACATGAAAGAAACTCCCACCCAGACACGGCACCTGCTCCTGCTATCTCTTTGAGTCTGTCCCTTTCCTGCAAAGACTTCCCAAGCCCCCCCACTAGTGTTTCTCACCATGTTTGAAAGAGGCATGGGTGACTGGACTAACTCCTTGACTTCCCAAAAGATGTAGTGATCTCACAGCATAATGCTGACCTACAGAATTTGTTACTAGTGCACAGACTGACTTTCTGGTTCAGTGGCTCTTGGGTGGGGCCTGAGAACTTGCATTTCTTGCAGGCTCCGAGGCGATACTGGGGTCTAGGCAGTACCCACTTGACACCCACCACTTTGGTGTCATAGCCAAAGGAGAATTCTATTTAGAATCACAAATTCTGGGTCTGCTCTCTTTCTCCTGATTCCCAGCGGTGCACTGGTATTGTGGACTGAACTGTGTCCGCCCGCCCCCCAAGTTTGTATGTGGAGCCTCCAGTATCTCAGCATGTGACTGTATTTGGAGTTACAGGATCTTGGAAGGGTAATTGGGGTAAAATGAGGTGACATGAGTGGGTCCTAACCCAGTCTGACCAGTGTCCTTATAAGAAGAGGAGATTGGGCAGAGAGATAGCAGAGCTGGGTGTCCACCGTGAGAAGACCTTGGGGGGGACCATCTGCCAGCCAAGGGGAGGCCTCAGAGGAAGCCCTGAACTTGGACTTCCAACCTCCCAACTGAGCTATAAATGTCTGCGGCTCTTCCTTTGGGAAAAACAAAGCAGCAGAGAAGCCGGGGGTGTGGTATAGCCAGGCTCTGGAGTTGATTCATCCCGTGTAACAAACTCCATGCCCAGGGATCAACGACTCCTGTATCCCCCTGCCCCTGCTCCTGGCGACCTCTCTACTCTGTGTGTAAGAGTTGGACTATTTTAGATTCCTCAAATCAGTAGAATCAAGCAGTATTTGTGCTTCTATGAGTGGCTTATCTCACTTAGAATAATGTCCTCTAGGCTCATCTATGTGACAGCAGGTGTCAGTTTCCATCCCATTTAAGTCTGAATAATGCTCCACTATATTTGTGTGTGTGTGTGTGTGTGCGTGCACACATGCACTTTGGACTCTTGTATATAATGTACAACACGCATAGAACGACAACATTGAATGGGGTTTCTTTGGGATCCTGTTTTCATGGATATACCCGGAAGTGGGATTCATGGATCATATTGTAGTTTGTTTGTTTTTTTTTTAAGATATATTTATTTTGGAGAGAGAGAGAGCACATGCATGAGCGGGGCTGGGGAGAATGGGGGCAGGAGCAGAGAGGGAGAGGGAGAAGCAGGCGCAGAGCCTGACATGGGGCTTGATCCCAGGACCCAGAAATCATGACCTGGGCGGAAATCAAGAGCTTGACACTCAACCATTGGAGCCACCAGGTGCCCCTGGTAGTTCTGTTTTTGATTTGTTGAGGACCCTCCATACTATCGTCAGCCACAGTGGCTGCCCGAGTTTGCATTTCCACCAGCAGTACACAAGGGGTCCAGTTTCTCCTCATTCCCGACAAAATCTTCTGCACAGCAAAGGATTTGGTAGAATGAATAGGAAATCCACTGACTGGGAAAAAATATTTGCAAACCATATATCCAACATGGGGTTAATGTGCAAAGTGTATCAGGAACTCCTATAACTTAATAGTAGAAAGACAAGTAACCCAATTAAAAATGGGTGAAGCACTTGAACAGGCATTTTTTCAAAGAAAACGTACAGGTGGACAACAGGTGCATGAAAGATGCTCAGCATCACTGGTTATCTGGGAACTGGAGATCCAAACCTTGCACCTGTTAGGATGGCGGTCCTACAAAAAAAAAAAAAAAAAAAAAAAAAAAAAAGAGAAAAAGAAAAAGAAAACGTGGTTGCTTATTGAGATGGCAGAATCCTAGGCCCAACTTCCATAAATTTTAGTTCTGAGACTTAGACATCTACAGGTTTTAACAAGCACCCTGGTGTCCTTTGATTCAGGTGGGCTGTGGCCAGCACCGTGAGAAACATCTGGTTAGAGTCTCGTCAAGCTCAAAGTTCAGGTGAACAGTCACAGATCCTTCTGATACAGAGTGAATCTGGGAAACGGTTGTTTTCTCTTTGTAATGCTTCGGCATGACTTTCTCCTCCCCTCTGCCCCCATCCCCCCCTCCCTCCTTCCCTTCATCCCTCCCTCTCTCCCTTTCTCCCCCCCTCTCTCTCTCTCTCTCTCTCTCTCCCTTCCTCCCC
>LNAC01000184.1:2592949-2609488 GCA_002007465.1 Ailurus styani
CTCCCTCTCCCCTTCGGTCCTGAAGCCTTACCCCCTATGTGAGCTCTGAGGTCGCAGTGAATTTCTCAGCCTTGGTTCTTCAGTACTGCTTTACCTAAAGCTTCTCCTTTTCCTCCCGCAGTGTAATCCTGCATGTTCCATCGCTAGTTGCTACTGCTTGTGATGATGGAAAGCAATTTGGCAGTGATTAATCTGACGGGTCCGCAGCCTCTTGTTTGCTGTTCAAGCCCGTACTGTTTGAGCAGTGTCTGCCATGCGGGAGCCTGTAATTCTCTGCCTTTTCAAAGCACTCTTCCAGATTCTGCCTGTGTCTCGGAGGCTGAGCCGCAGGGTTTGACCTGGAGTGCTGTCTTTTCTGCTTTGTCCACCTTTCCTCAAACTTCAAAAACTGCCCTCCCCACAAGCAAGGCCGGGGGGAGATGTGCCTGCTGTCAATTACACATGCCAAGGAAGGTTGGTTTTCTACGTTCCTTGGTTCCTTCGCTGAAACCAGCAGAGAGCTCACAGCAGGGCGCTTTGCAGTAAACAGTCTGCCAAAATAAAGCCAGATTGAAATACAGTCGGGCCGTGTGAGGGCTGGTGGCCGGTGCCAGGAAGCAGCGGCTTCCGTCGGGGACGTGGGGAGAGGCCGTGAGGCTTGCCGATCAGAGCTGCTGAGAAAGCCCCCGAGGCTGGCAGGGGAGGCTGCCCAGCTGCGTTCCCGGAATTGCAATCTCACCTTCCTGTGGAATATTCGACAGAGAAGGCGCTTCCCTCATCTCACGGGTGGTCCTCGCCTTCACCATACCGGTGGGGACACTCGGCCAGTTGAGGCAGGAATAGCTCTGGGCCACCTTTAGCAGCACCTTTGTTGTAGGGGTCCAGGGCAGGCCTCCCAAAGTGGCCACGTTGGCATATTGAATTTTTTTTTAA
Source organism: Ailurus styani (assembly GCA_002007465.1). Lineage (NCBI taxonomy): Eukaryota > Metazoa > Chordata > Mammalia > Carnivora > Ailuridae > Ailurus > Ailurus styani. The sequence goes on from LNAC01000184.1 coordinate 2,593,862, forward strand.
GATTTTATTTATTTGAGAGAGAGAGAGTGAGCGAGAGAGAGAGCATGACCAAGGGGAGGAGGAGAGGCAGAGGGAGAAGCAGGCTTCCCGCTGAGCAGGGAGCCCGATGTGGGGCTCAAACCCAGGACCCCGGGATCATGACCTGAGCCGAAGGCAGATGCTTCATCCACTGAGCCACCTGGGCGTCCCGACATACTGAATGTTTTAAATATCAGTTACTTAGGGGACAGCCTGTGCCCCAGGGACACTCAGACCCTCTGGACCCCCCTGGAAAGCAGGATATACACGTCCCCCACGAAAGGGGAGATGGGAGGTTGTCCGCATCACTGGAGCCCGGGATGTCAGAGCTGAGAAACCCGTAGCAACAAACCATGCTATTTTTTCCTAATCTAGCATCCCAGCTTCAATTCTGCCCAGAACTCCTTAAAGCCCCCAAACACTTGCTTGGCTCTGTCAATTCCTCACAAATCTGTTGTCTCCCTGTCTAAAACAGATCAAAACTGCCTGCCTTGGTCCCGTCTTCAGGTTGCAATTTTATCACTGGGCCTCTGTGTGCACGTAATAAACCTTCCTTGCTGGGAACGGAGCCGGAGAACAGGACCAGGGTCGGAAGGCCCACTGAGTGCAGGAGAAATCACCCCTCCTCTCTTTCCCGCCGTCCAGTAGAATGTCGGAGGGAGTTTTTCTTTTCAGGTTTGAAAACCCAGCTATGGGCCATTTAGGGGCTTTGGGCTTAACTCTAAAAAAAAAGAAAAAGAAAAAAAAAATGAAACCAAGATTGCAGTAACCTAGCTTGGTTTTAAAAATTGTATATGTTTAGGACATAATTGCATTTTGGGTTTCTTTTCCTTTTCTTTTTCTTTTTGTTCTTTTTTCCTGTTTTCTCTTTCCCTCCCCTCCCCTCTCCTCCTCTTCCACCCCCTCTCTTTCCTCTCTTAACAAGACGACATTTGATTTTCTTATTTTTTTCCCACAAATGGTATGAATAAGACAAATCAGTCATGATTCGTATAAATGTCACACAGCATGTGTTTTCACCAGGACAAGGACTGAGGATGACCCTGGCAAAGCCTTTGTTTGAGAGATGAGAAACCAAGGGACCACGGCCTGTCTGAGGCGGGAGGCAGGGCTGGGACCCCCGGTGGTGGTGCTTGGTGGTATTCTCCTCCAGAGACATTCTCAGGGTTAATACCCACCCCAAGGGCTCTACCCGTTCACAGGCACGCTTCACTTTATTGTGTTCTGGAAACTCTGCCTTTTCATTTTTTAAACGAATGGAAGTTTTGGTCATCTACATCTGTGGGTACCATTTTTCCAGGGACATTTGCTCATTTCAGATCTCTGTGTCAAATTTTGGTAATTCTTGGAGTATTTCAGTATGTCAGACTTTTTCATTATTATGGTATTTTTTAGGGTGATCTGTGATCAGTGACCTTGGATGGGACTCTTATGACTGTCTTGGGGTGCCATAAACCGTTCCCTTATAATACGATGCTGAAATTAATTAGCAATGCTCGCCTGGTCCCCCATCCTTCTCCCACTCCTTGGGCCTCCCAATTCCCCAAGACACAACAAGATTGAAATCAGGTCACTTACAATCCCTGCAAGGGCCTTCAAGTGTTTAAGGGACAGAAAGAGCCACATGCCTCTTGCTTTAAGTCAGAAGTGAGAAATGATTAAGCTTAGCGAGGAAGACGTGTTGAAAGCCTGGATGGTCCAATGGCTAACCCTCTTGCACCAGCGAGCCACGTTGTGAACTAAAGAAGCTCTTGAAGGAAATTTAAAGGGCTACTCCAGCAAACGCATGAATGGTAAGAAAGCACGGCAGCCTTGTTGCTGACGTGGAGGAAGTTTTAGAGGTCTGGACAGAAGATCAAAGCAGCCACAACATTCCCTTCAGCCAAAGCCCCATCCAGAGCAAAGTCCTGACTCTTCAGTTCTATGAAGGCTGAGAGGTAGGGAAGCTGCAGACGAAAAGTCTGAGGTTAGCAGAGGCGGGTTCATGTGTTTTAAAGAAAGAAGCATCTCACAAGGGAGCATCAGGGGCTGATGGAGAAGCTGCAGCAAGTCATGAGAAGATCTGGCTGAGGGAATTCACAAAGGTGGCTACCTTGAGCAACAGACGTTCAGTGTAGATGGGACAGCCTTCTGTTGGAAGGGGATGCCAGCTAGGATTTTCATAGCTGGCAAGGAGAAGTCAGTGTCTGGCTGACTCCTGGGAGGGGCTAATACAGTTGGTGACTTGAAGTTGAATCTAATGCTCATTGACCATTCCGAAAATAGCCCTTAAGAGTTACACTAAATCTACTCTGCCTGTGCTCTAGAAACGAAACCATAAAGGCTGGATGATGGCACATCTGTTCACGACATGGTTTACTGGATCCTTTAAGCCCACTGTTGAGACCTACTGCTCAGAAAGAAAATACTCCTCTCAAAATATGACTTCATATTGACAATGCTCCTGGTCACCTGAGAGCTCTGATGGAGATATTCAGCAAGATTAATGCCATTTTCATGCCTGCTAATGCCACGTCTGTTCTGCAGCCCATGAAATAGGGAGTAATTTTGACATTCACGTTGTATTATTCAAGGACTACATTTCACAAAGCTGTAGTTGTCATAGAGGAACCTCCATACTGTTTTCCAGAGTGGCTGTACCAGCTTGCATTCCCACCAACAGTGGAGGAGGTTTCCCCTTTCTCCGCATCCTCGCTAACATCTGTCGTTTCCTTACATGTTGATTTTAGTCATTCTGACTGGTGTGAGGTGGTATCTCACTGCGGTTTTTATTTCCCTGATGTCGAGTGATATTGAGCACTTTCTCATGTGTCTGTTGGCCCTTTGGATATCTTTGGAGAAATGTCTGTTCATGTCTTCTGCCCATTTCTAGACTGGGTTATTTGTTTTATGGGTGTTGAGTTTGAGAAGCTCTTTATAGATTTTTGATACTAGCCCTTTATCTGATATGTCATTTGCAAATATCTTCTCCCATTCTGTCAGTTGTCTTTTGGTTTTGTTGACTGTTTCCTTTGCTGTGCAAAAGCTTTTAATCTTGATGAAGTCCCAATAGTTCATTTTTGCCCTTGCTTCCCTTGCCTTTGGTGATGTTCCTAGGAAGAAGTTGCTGTTGCTGAGGTCGAAGAGTTGCTGCCTGTGTTCTCCTCAAGGATTTTGATGGATTCCTTTCTCACATTGAGGTCTTTCATCCATTTTGAGTCTATATTTGTGTGGTGTAAGGAAATGATCCAGTTTCATTCTTCTGCATGTGGCTGTCCAATTTTCCCAGCACCATTTGTTGAAGAGACTGTCTTTTTTCCATTGGACATTCTTTCCTGCTTTGTCGAAGATTAGTTGACCATAGATTTGAGGGTCCATTTCTGGGATCTCTATTCTGTTCCATTGATCTCTTTGTCTGTTTTGTGCCAGTACCATACTGTCTTGATGATGACAGCTTTGTAATAGAGCTTGAAGGCTGGAATTGTGATGCCACCAACTTTGGTTTTCTTTTTCAACATTCCTTTGGTTATTCGGGGTCTTTTCTGGTTCCATATAAATTTTAGGATTATTTGTTCCATTTCTTTGAAATAAATTGCTGGTATTTTGATGGGGATTGCATTAAATGTGTAGATTGCTCTAGGTCACATAGACATTTTCACAATATTTGTTCTTCCAACCCATGAGCATGGAATGTTTTTCCATTTCTTTGTGTCTTCCTGAATTTCTTTCATGAGTACTTTATAGTTTTCTGAATACAGATTCTTTGCCTCTTTGGTTAGGTTTATTCCTAGGTATCTTATGGTTTTGGGTACAATTGTAAATGGGACTGACTCTTTAATTTCTCTTTCTTCTGCTTTGTTGTTGGTATATAGAAATGCAACTGATTTCTCTGCATTGATTTTATATCCTGACACTTTACTGAATTCCTGTATGAGTTCTAACAGTTTTGGAGTGGAGTCTTTTGGGTTTTCCACATAAAGTATCATATAAGAAAGTGTTTCTTGAGATGGAATCCACTCCCGGGGAAGATGCTATGAAGACTGTTGAAATGGCAACAAAGGATTTAGGATCTCACGGGCACCTAGTTGATAAAACAGTGGCAGAGTCTGAGATAACAGACTTCAGTTGGGAAAGAAGCTCTCCTGTAGGTAAAGTGCTATCCAGCAGCATTGCATGCTACCAAGAAAGCATTCGAGAGAGGAAGGGACCATCAATGGAACAATGTTCACTGTTGTCTTATTTTAAGAAATGCTGTGGCCATCCTTACTTTCAGCCACCACCACCCTGATCAGCCAGCACCCGCCAACATCGAGCCATGACACTCCACCAACAAAAATATGATGTCTGGAAAGCTCAGAGGCTGGTTAGCATTTTTTCAGCAATAAAGTACTTCTAAATTAAGGGAAGTATATATTTTTTAGACCTAATACTACCGCACACTTAATAGAGTAAGTATATCTTTATATGCACTGGAAAACGAAAAAAAAGTTATTTGACTCACTTTATTTCGATATTCACTGTATTGTGGGGTCTGGAACTGAACCCACAGTGTGTCACGTGCCTGTAATTAAAACCCATTCCCAGGGAACCGTACTGTTATGCTTTCCAGACAGCTCACCCAATTCTATCTTGCTGGGTTGGTGAGAAGAGATGAAATGATTTCAGCCTTTTTCTGTCTGCTAATGATTTGGAAATCCCACATCATGACTGGAGTGCTGTAGAAAATATCTGTAATACCCTATCCTTAACCAGCTTACTATATTTCTGTCTCAGAATCTGCATGCATTAAAATTCTTTCTGTTCCTGGAACACCCCCCCTACACACACACACACACGCTACCCTCCCTACCTGGCAGCAAACACATGTTTACTTTGGGAATTCCTGGCACTGCAGACTCCTTGCAGAAGGCCCCCACCCACTGTTGTATATGTTACGCTGTGTTGTTCAGGTTGAATTGACATGTTTTGTGACATGTCACATCTCTTTTATGAGATTAGGAACCTTTGAGAACGGTATTCAAAGAGATAACCTAAGGACTCATGATACACTTTATACATAGTAGATACTCATTGTTTTAGTCTCCAAATTTAAATTAGTTCAGAAACTGTCTTGGACTGGGTGTATTTATAAGTAAGTGAAAGGTTTCAATTATATTGTTACTATTTTTTCAATTATATGATTCTTTAAGAGCCGTTTCATCTCTAAAATTCTGTAACTCAGTAAACAGAAAGTGGTACCTTTTTTTTTTAAAAGATTTTATTTATTTATTTGAGAAAGAGGGAGAGAACATGAGCAGGGGGGAAGGGCAGAGGCAGAGGGAGAAGCAGACTCCCCACTGAGCAGGGAGCCTGAGGCAGGGCTCAATCCCAGGACCCTGAGATCATGACCTGAGCTGAAGGCAGGGGCTTAACCGACTGAACCACCAAGAAGCCCCAGAAAATGATAGTTTTTATTTCATAAAACTGTGCTTCATTTCCTGAATATGTATACAGTCTTTGAAAAACAATTATGGACTACAAAATGCATAAATATTTATTGTTGAAAAAACCCAGAAAATGGTGAAGAAAATTAAAGTAGCCATGTTCTCAGCACAAAAAGAAATACAAAGTATAAATTTTTAAGAAGGTTGAGATGGATGTACTACTTTAACTTTTTGAATTAAAAAACCCACACTTTGTCAAATACTATATAGAGTATTGAAAGCATTTCATAAAAGAACTTTCTACTGTGGGGTGCCTGGGTGACTCTGTCTGTTCAGTGTTCGACTCTCAGTTTCTGCTCAGGTCATGATCTCAGGGTCCTGGGATTGAGTCCCTCCTGGGGCTCTGTGCTGGGTGTGAAGCCTACTTGAGATTCTCTCCCTCTCCCTCTGCACCTCTCCCCACTTGCACAGATGTGTGTGCTCTCTCTCTCTCTCTCAAATAAATAAATAAATCTTTTTTTTAAACTTTTCACTGTAAGTACATTTACCAAAATGCTAACTTTTACAGCTTAATACTAGTATATTTCATAAGTTCTATTAGCTATGTGTTATTTTGTAACACATTTTCATTTGGCATATTATGAATATTTTCCTATAATTACATATTTAATGCTTTAATCCTACCTCTTTTTTTGGCTAATACATGCTGTTAATATTTTGGGCCATATTCCTCCATCCACCAGCCTCCCCCCATTTTTTTGAGCCATATTTGTGTATAGACTTTTTTTTTCAAAAGATGATATAAGTCTATCTTAAATTGCTTTATTCACTGACTCTGTGTAATGAACATCGTCCCCATCAGTGAGTCCTGTATTATTCCCTGAAGTAGGTTAATACCACCCACCATATGTCGAGTTGTGTTGTAAGCTGCTCAGTCAGTCCCCAGACATTTGTTTCCAATATCTTGCTACTATATCCTGTAAGATGTAACAAACCACCTTATTCAATATATTTGATGAATTCCCATTTTTTATACTTTTTATTTTTTTAAAGATTTACTTATTATTTGAGAAAGAGAGAGCGTGCATGTGTGCAGAGGAGCTGCAGGTGGGGGAGGGGCAGAGGGAGATGGAGAGAGAGAATCTCAAGTGGACTCCATCCTGAGCATGGAGCCCGACACAGGGCTCGATCCCAGGACCCTGAGATCACAACCTGAGCAGAAACCAAGACTAGGATGCTTGACCAAATGAACCACCCAGGCACCTCATTTTTTTGAAAATAATACAACTCTTGGGTTGGGACTCATTGATTAAAGATGGTTCATATTTGTTTCCCATAGAAAGACCATACTCATCTGTTCTGTTAGCATGGAATAAAATAGTCCATTTCTTTAAAAATGCAATAATATTAGGTATTAATGTTATTTTTAATCTTTACCGTATTGCTGATCTGAAAATTTCATCGTTGCCCTATTTTCTAATATATATTGGCTCTCCCACATATTTTTTAATGAATTACCTATTCATGCATGCTATTTGCCTACTTTTTGTTTGGAGTATGCATTTTTAAAAAATTGACTCAAAAGCATTGTATTTATGATACTTTGTTTTAAAAAGCTTTGAGAACATTTGGAGGAATCCAGGAATGTGAAGATCATAATTTGGGGTGAACAGTGAGTCCTTGATAGCTTAAGGTATTTCCCACAAGGTATTAATGTTTAAACAATTGAAGCCACCAGACCAAAAGAAAGAAAAAGAAAGAAATAAAGAAAGAAAGAAAAGAAAAAGAAATCTTTGGACATTTTTCCTAAGTAATTTGATGGTCGGGGTAAATTGGAATGCCTAATTATGGATGTCACTGGATTCTTTAAATAGAATTACACTCATAAGTCAAATAAGACAATTCATAACAATTTGGTCCGGCATTTTAATTTTATCTGTTAAATTATTCATGTGAATACTTTTATGAGTTTAGCTATAAATATTTGATTGGTGGTTCCTTCATGACCATAAACTATTTCAGTCCTTTATTTTTCTCATTTATGTTCAGTGAACATATGGGAAGGTGGGGAGGATTTATTTTTCTTAATAATGAGAAACATCTTTCCCCACAGACTTATTGAGCCTGTCTGATGAACATTTATGATGGCTGGAGGTCAACATTATACCTGTTCTGATAGTTTCACCAGGGTGGTAATAAGAATCCTTATTACCTAGAGGGAAAATATAAGTCTCTATCTTCCAGCGGAGGGAACTGACATTTGGAGAGGTTGGGAATCTTCCAGAAGTCGCTCAGCATGAGGGTTGGTGTCCGAGTCTGGATTCCGATCCAGGTCTCTATGTAGACTGAAAGATGGAACCTTCGCCATCCCCTGGTGACTATCGTGACTGGTTCTCTCTGAGCCAAGCCAATGGGCACATAAATGGCCATTCACTGAGCGTGCTTCTCCATTGGCAGGCAAATTTATGAGGTAGATTCCACCCCCAGAAAGCCATGTTCTGCTTCTGTTTTCTATGCACCTGGCTGCATAGACAAAACCTTCCCTGGTATAAATTGGCGTCTGTAGGCACTGCCCAGTGTAGACATGTTTGAGCAGGTGCATGGGTTGGCAGCAGGTGAGTGTGGGCAGTAGGATGGGAATGTCAGAAGATGCTTCTTGTAGGTGACTTCACGGGGCGTGGCTTTTGATAGACGATGACCAGTGGTTAGTGGGGTCATAAGCCATCACACCTCCAGTGACCTTTCGATGCCTCTCGACCCTAAACAGAGTGAGGCAGGCTTCTGTGCCAGAGAAAGAGAAGAGTACTAGGAGCATCACCTGTTCCAATGAGGTGACGCCGGGTGGGCTTCTGGGTGGCACCCGGACGGGGGCTGCTCACCGGGAAGACTAAGCCGTGACTAGAAGCTTGGCATTTTCAGCCCCATCTCCATTCTCCAGGGAGGGGGAGGGGCTGGACGTGGAGCTCAGGGTGGATCATGTCTGCGTGATGAAACCTCCATAAAATCCCAATAGTAGGGGCTTCCAGAGAGCTCCCGGGAGGTGCTGGGAATGTGCTGGAGAGTGCTGGAAGCCCCGCATCCCTTCCCACATACCTCGCCCTACACATCGCCTCCCTCTGGCTGTCCATCCGTGTCTTCTATCCTATCCCTTCGTAAGCTGCCAAACGTAAGTACCCGTTTCCCTGAGTTCTGTGAAGCACTCTGGCACATTAGGCAGACCCAAGGCCCGGGTCATGGGAAACTCTGATGGACAGTCAGTCGCTCAGAAGGCACAGGTGACAAGCTGGGCTTGTGGTTGGCATCCCACGTTGGGGAGGGGCAGTCCTTTCCCTGCGGGGTCCCACACTCTCCAGGGAGATGGTGTCCGAAGCGAGTCCGATTGTGGGACACCCAGCTGGTGTCATGGAGAATCGCTTGATGTGTGGGGAAAAGCCCCATGTTTGGTGACCAAGAGTGTCAGAAGTGACAGCTTCTCTGTGAAGGTGAAGGGGCACCTGGCGGCTCAGTCGGTGAAGCATCTGCCTTCAGCTCAGGTCATGATCCCAGGGTCCTGGGATCGAGCCTCGCGTGGAGGTCCCTGCTCAGCGGAGAGCCTGCTTCTCCCTCTGTCACTCATTCTCCCTCTGTCTCTCTGTCTCTTTATCAAATACATAAAATATTAAAAAAAAAAAAAGGAAACTCAGGGGGAGGACCAAGGAGAGACGACCTGGGTCTTGCTCTACTCAGGAGGGAGACTGAACTGACTTCCTGGTCAGATCTGCGAGTCCGCCGGTATGTGCCCCATGACTTTTTCTCACCTTCCCCAAGCTTCCTTGGTACCGGCCTTTTCGGCTCTGCCCACACTGATCGCAACACCCCATTACATTGTGTTGGGTCATTTCTTGACATTTTTCTCTCAGCCCCTATGTGATGTCTTTTTTGAGGACGAAGCCGGAATAGCCCGGTACCTGCCACAGGACATTGACTCACTCCGTACGTATGTGACAAAGGAAGGAGTTAGTCCACAGATGTGTTTTTATCCCCATTGGCTCTTCTCCGGCTCTGTGCTCACTGCTGTTATAAATAATTTATCTTTCAAAATGGTCGTTTCTTTCAAAATGATTTCTTTGGGGGATTTTAAATGTATTCGCTGTGCTTTATTAACTGTATTTCCATTTGCGCTCACGCCCTGCAGTCCGGCCTCCCGTCCTGAGCTCTGCTCACTGAGGGCGGGTCTCAGAGCTGCCGATGGAAGGAGGCGAGAGCCTGGTGGCTGAAGCCTGGGGGGCCAAGGGGGCTCACTTGGAGCTGGAGACGCACCCCTGGAGGCCACGCTGGCCTCCTCTCGCCCAGGGATGCTCCCACTGGGCAGGGGGACCAGGCTCCGGGCTGGGGAATGGTGCCCCCGACCCTGACCTGGATGGGACCGGGAGCATCTTCAGGAAGGACCGGGCTGCGAGAACAGAGGTGTAGCAGGAGAAGGGAGGCGGCGGAGGGGGCTGGCCCCACTGGCACCGCTCCACCCTCTCCGGTGTGCGCCTGGGGACACAGAGGTCCCACTGCTCTTGGATTGGAATCCACACACAGGGGCATGCTGCGTTTCCATCAACGGAACTCTGTCCTTGGCCGGTCAGGTCACAAGATGTCCTGTGCATATAAATTTCCAGTGTCCCACTCAGTGTGCGGGTCAGAACCGGGGTATTCCTGCGCCACGAGCTGCCAGGGCCATCTGCAAGCCCCTGGAGGGGTCCCCGGGCAGTGTGTGTGTGGGGGCGGGGATCCCCTGGCCTCAGGCTGGCTGCACGTCCCTGTCTCTGCAGGTGGTGCCCAGGCAGGGACCCCGCCCACGTGGGGCAGCCCGCGGCCTCTGGCTCAGGCCGCCGCCCTCCTCATCAAGCGTCTCCATCACACGCGTCGGGCCTGGAAAGGCACCCTCTCCAACCTGCTGCTGCCCGTCCTCTTCGTGGCCTTGGCCATGGCCTTGTTCATGGTGAGGCCGCTGGTCATCGACTACCCTCCCCTCAAACTGACACCGGGCCATTACGACAGGGCCGAAGCTTACTTTTTCAGGTAAGAACCTTCTTTTTTCCCCTCTTTTACTTCCAAATTATGTCAGGATTATGAATAATAGTACCTTTGATCCCTTTTTTAAAATTTTTTTATTCTTTGCTCCAGGGGTACGGGTCTGTGAATCATCAGGCTTACAGCTTTCACAGCATTCCCTCCCCACAAACACTCCCCAATGTCCATAACCCATCCACCCTATCCCTACCCTCCCATCCCCAGTAACCCTCAGTTTGTTTTGTGAGATTAGGAGTCTCTTATGGTTTGTCTCCTTCCCCTTCCCATCCTGTTTCATTATTTTTCCCTCCCTACCCCCCACGGCCCTCCACCCTGCCCCTCAAGTTCCTCATATTAGAGAGATCATATGATAATTGTCTTTCTCTGATTGACTAATTTCCCTCAGCATAATACCCTCTAGTTCCATCCACGTCGTTGCAAATGGCAAGATTTCGTTTCTTTTGGTGGCTGCATAGTATTCCATTGTATATATATACCACATCTTCTTTATCCATTTGTCTGTTGATGGACATCTAGGCTCTTCCCATAGTTTGGATCCTTTTTTTTTTTTTAAAGCTTTTATTTATTTATTTGAGAGAGAGAGCCCAGCAGGGGGAACTGCAGAGGCAGAGGGAGAAGCAGGCTTCGTGCTGAGCAGGGAGCCTGATGTGGGGCTCCATCCCAGGACCCTGAGATCATGACCTGAACTGAAGGCAGAGGCTTCACCGACTGAGACACCCCAGTAGCTTCGATACCTTTAAGAATCTCAAATATGCATGAGGTTTCATGATTTGGGGGCACTGGGTTTGAGAGGGTAGCCCATGGACTATAAAACCCTGTATACACTGTATGTTCCCTGCTCGTGCCTGCAGACCTACGATACCATGTAACTCCTAGATCAGGCCCAGGCAGAGACGAGCAACAGCAAAAACACAACGCTTGCCACAAGAGACTCTCTAGAGTGGCGTGAACGTGGGCTCCCTCCCACACCCACCCTAGTTCCTGTGCTGATGTGATGGGGTCAGGCGAGTGACGTGAAGGTCTGCCTGGAGGAAAGCTGCTTATGCCTGCAGGCGATCCACCACCAAAACCTCGGATAAGAGGGATTATCGGGTTTCACAGAACCCTCCGGGTTTGCTGCAGGAGCTGCCTGCCCTTCTCTGCAGAGACTCGTCTGACTTTTCTCTGGGGGTGGGAATGAGCCCACGTGCATCCCCAGGCTGGAGGAGGTCCAGGCTTGCTGCCCGTAAATTCAGAGTTTTGTAGCAGATGTTGGCCTAGGATGTTCTCAGGGGGTTAGCTTTACCGCTGGGGGCTGGACGGAGGGGCCTGAGCTGGATCCACCCCCCACCCACCCCCGCCCAGACTGAGGCGAGCTTCTCTCCCCTGAGCCCTGCCTGCGCTGGGGGCATTGTCCAGCCTGAATGCTGAGCAGGCTCTGTTCTCTTTCTGGAAAGCGATGCTCACATCTGGGGAGCGGGGACCGGGCACGGCGCGTATTACCCCGGGGTCTCGTGGTGTGGAGGTCACGATGAGTTCTCCCTTTGTCAGCTGCTTATCTTGACTAAAAAAATGAGCTTAATTAGCCAGACTCTCCGCGCTTGCTAATATTTGTCGCTTGTACAACGATGTGTGATTTGGAATTAGGTTTAGACAAATACAGGCAGAGAGGGCGAAATCGATGATGAACTGTCCACTTCCTTTCCGGGTCCTCTGGTTAATTGCACTTTTCCTCTGTGTGTCCTTATGATCCCTGGAGTCTGGGTTTAACTCACCAAGAGAATTCTGGTCTGTTTGGAGACATGTGTGTGAGCCCCAAGTATTCCCTCTGCAAGTGAGCTCTTTTTCCTTCTGCCTAGATGTTTTATTTTCCTGCCCTCATCTTCTTCTCTGAAGTCTTTTAAGGGAACGGACCAAAAAGGACAAGAGTGTCCACTGAGGCATTCTGGCCAAATGTTCCCGACTCTGCCCACACTCCTCGAGTGGCAAGAAGCTCTAACCCTCCTGAGTTGTTTAATTATAAAATGTGCTTCTTGGAAAATGTAATAGAAAATGCGGGCTAGCCAAAGTAATAGTAAAAAAAACTTCACAGGTAATCCTACCACAAACCTACTGGTATGCAGGCTTTCCCAGGTTAGTGTGTAATATTAATTTCATTTCATTTATTTATTTAAATTTAATTTTAATTTAATCCATTTTATTTAAATTTAACTTAATTTTAATTTAATTTATTTTTTTAGAGTGAGAGAGCATACTCGTGCAAGTGGGGGGAGGGGGAGAGGGAGAGGGAGAAATTCTCAAGCAGATCCCCCCAACCCCGCTGAGACTCCAGTGGTGGGAGGCTCATCCCACGACCCTGAGATCTTGACCTGAGCAGGAACCAAGAGTCAGACATTCAATTGTCTGAGCCACCCAGGTGCCCCAATATGTAATACTATTAAAACAGATGCATTTTTATTTTTTAGGACAGTGGTGTCCCACTACAAAACTCTTCATTTTTTACTCAATAACATATTTGCCTATCTGTTTTTGTAAACTGAGCACAGCCACATCACCCATTTTCTTTTTGAAGATTTCATTTATTTTAGGAGCAAAGAATGTAGGGGGTAGGGCAGAGAGAGAGAGAGAGAAGAAGAGGGAGAATCCCAAGCAGACTCCCTGCTGAGCTGGGAGCCAGATGTGGGCCTTGATCCCACGACCCCAAGATCGCAGCCTGAGCTGAAATCAAGAGTCAGATGCTCTACAGACTGAGCGCCCCCCAGGCACCCCCGTATCACCCATTTCCACGCATTTATTTGTTTAAGCAATTTTCCTGTTACAGGCAATTCTGTAGGAACACCTTCATTTGGATTCACGGAAACCATCTGTTTCCATTATCACATTGCCTTCACAAGTTTTTGGGGCGACACGCACCAGTATTTTTAAGGTACATATTGCCAGATTATTCCTATCAAAGTGCATCAATTTATAGTCCCAGAAAGTCATGGATTCTTTTATTCACAAGTATTTATTATGCACCTACTGTACGCCACATGCTTTTTTTCATTGTTAAGATTTTATTTATTTAAGAGATGGAAAGAGAGTGTGCCTGGGTGGCTCAGTGGGTTAAGGCCTCTGCCTTCGGCTCAGGTCATGATCCCAGGGTCCTGGGATCGAGGCCCTCATCGGGCTCCCTGCTCAGCAGGGAGCCTGCTTCCTCCTCTCTCTCTGCCTGCCTCTCTGCCTACTTGTAATCTCTCTCTCTCTCTGTCATATAAATAAATAAAATCTTTAAAAAAGAGAGAGAGATAGAAAGAGAGAGAGCAAGAGAGCAGGGAAAGGGGCGGAGGGAGAGAGAATCCCAAGCAGACTCCCCACTGAGCACAGAGCCCCGACATGGGGCTTGATCTCACGACCCTGAGATCTTGACCTGAGCTGAAATAGGGAGTCGGATGCTCCACCAACTGCGCCACCCAGGCGCCCCGTCACATGGTGTTCTTGGTGGCAGTTACACCTGAATGAATAGAACATTCCTGCGTGTGGAGGGGAGGGCGGACGCCAGGAGGGCACTCGTCCCTCCAGATTCTCCCTGTCCCGTTTTTTTTTTCCACATCCGGACTCTTGTTGCTCTAAAGCCAGCTCTCTGTTGGCTACTGAGATGGAATGTTCTCAGTTCTTTCCTGGGATTTGAAATTTCACCCTCTGTACTGAATATAGCAAAGCAGATGTATCTCCCACGTGTGTCCCACCGTGCCTTCCGTGCCTTGTCAGGGCTCTGGACTGACTGCCCCTCCCCCCTCTCTCCAGCATGGGGTGGGAACCTCAGGGGCTCCATCCCCAGTTCACTCCACTTACCTTCTCCACTGCGCTATTCATGTGGCAACTGTGTTTTCGTTATCTGGGGGTTTTTTGTTCTTGTTTTTTTTTTTTTTTATCTGAAACCATTTTCCCTGCTCCCGCCACGTGCATTTTGCACAGAAGTCATAAACTCCAAAAGCAGCTGGAGCCTGAGAGTTAGGGATGTTTTATTTTATTTACTTATTTTTCCAAGAGGCCAGCAGACCTGAGTTTATTGACATGTGCAGACGATGTACCTGGGGGAGCAGCGGGTGGGTGCTGAGAAATTGGGCTGATGGAGCATCTTAGCCAGAGAACCGTACCTCTTTAGAAACATGACAGGACTTAGGGAAAGGGCTTTGAGTTTTGGGTGCCGTCAGCTGTGGGCAAATGAATATTTAGGAACTAATGTCCCACAGAGCTAGTTAGTAATGCTTGTTATACAGAGTCATTGGATGCACATCTGGGCTGAGAAGGGCCTAGAACTGTTGCCGGTGATTAACTTCTGTCTCTCCTGGTAGAGAGGAGAGAAGGGCACTGACGGAGTTATGCCCTGGGTTCAGGCAGAAAAGGGGGAGGGCAGAGAGCTTTTCTTTTCTTTTAAGATTTCATGTATTTGAGAGAGAGGGAGAGAAAGAGAGCACGAGTCAGAGGAGTGGGAGAGGGAGAGGGAGAAGTAGACTCCGAACTGAGCAGAGAGCCTGATGCAGGACTCGATCCTAGGACCCTGAGATCATGACCTGAGCTGAGGCACTTAATCGACTGAGCCACCCAGGCATCCCGGAAAGAGAGAATCTTAAGCAGCCTCATGATTGGACTCGGGGCTCAATCTCGTGACCATGAGTTCATGACCTGAGCTGAAATCAAGAGTCAGATGCTTAACTGACCAAACCACCCCAGACGCCCCTCATTCCTTCCTTTTCTTAGGATAAGTCTTTTCAATGAGGACATGTGTTTGTCATCTCATTTTTCAGAATGCTAACATGAGCTATGTGGCTGAGGAGGCTTTGTCTCTGGTCCTTTATCTCCTTCTCCTCACAGGTGGGCCCCACCTGTCACAGGTGTGTGTGCCACTGAGATCACGTATGCCCCTCTGCTCTAGACCCAGCCAAAAGGACAGGTCACATTGTACTTTGGTACAGTGAGTCGTAGCCTCATTAGTTCTGAGGCAGCAAGTAAGAGGTTGCCAGAGATCACCCAGACAAATGACAAATGGAAACTTCCGCTTTTGCTGGTTGTCTTTGACATTTCTTCTCACTGCCCAAAATCAGAGGGGAGGAGAGTGAGTAGCTCCTTCTCTGAAGGTACAACTGGTCTTGGTTGGCACTCCCCCCAAACCCCCCCCCCCCCC
>LNAC01000184.1:2609855-2626570 GCA_002007465.1 Ailurus styani
TTTTTCAACATTCCTTTGGTTATTCGGGGTCTTTTCTGGTTCCATATAAATTTTAGGATTATTTGTTCCATTTCTTTGAAATAAATTGCTGGTATTTTGATGGGGATTGCATTAAATGTGTAGATTGCTCTAGGTCACATAGACATTTTCACAATATTTGTTCTTCCAACCCATGAGCATGGAATGTTTTTCCATTTCTTTGTGTCTTCCTGAATTTCTTTCATGAGTACTTTATAGTTTTCTGAATACAGATTCTTTGCCTCTTTGGTTAGGTTTATTCCTAGGTATCTTATGGTTTTGGGTACAATTGTAAATGGGACTGACTCTTTAATTTCTCTTTCTTCTGCTTTGTTGTTGGTATATAGAAATGCAACTGATTTCTCTGCATTGATTTTATATCCTGACACTTTACTGAATTCCTGTATGAGTTCTAACAGTTTTGGAGTGGAGTCTTTTGGGTTTTCCACATAAAGTATCATATAAGAAAGTGTTTCTTGAGATGGAATCCACTCCCGGGGAAGATGCTATGAAGACTGTTGAAATGGCAACAAAGGATTTAGGATCTCACGGGCACCTAGTTGATAAAACAGTGGCAGAGTCTGAGATAACAGACTTCAGTTGGGAAAGAAGCTCTCCTGTAGGTAAAGTGCTATCCAGCAGCATTGCATGCTACCAAGAAAGCATTCGAGAGAGGAAGGGACCATCAATGGAACAATGTTCACTGTTGTCTTATTTTAAGAAATGCTGTGGCCATCCTTACTTTCAGCCACCACCACCCTGATCAGCCAGCACCCGCCAACATCGAGCCATGACACTCCACCAACAAAAATATGATGTCTGGAAAGCTCAGAGGCTGGTTAGCATTTTTTCAGCAATAAAGTACTTCTAAATTAAGGGAAGTATATATTTTTTAGACCTAATACTACCGCACACTTAATAGAGTAAGTATATCTTTATATGCACTGGAAAACGAAAAAAAAGTTATTTGACTCACTTTATTTCGATATTCACTGTATTGTGGGGTCTGGAACTGAACCCACAGTGTGTCACGTGCCTGTAATTAAAACCCATTCCCAGGGAACCGTACTGTTATGCTTTCCAGACAGCTCACCCAATTCTATCTTGCTGGGTTGGTGAGAAGAGATGAAATGATTTCAGCCTTTTTCTGTCTGCTAATGATTTGGAAATCCCACATCATGACTGGAGTGCTGTAGAAAATATCTGTAATACCCTATCCTTAACCAGCTTACTATATTTCTGTCTCAGAATCTGCATGCATTAAAATTCTTTCTGTTCCTGGAACACCCCCCCTACACACACACACACACGCTACCCTCCCTACCTGGCAGCAAACACATGTTTACTTTGGGAATTCCTGGCACTGCAGACTCCTTGCAGAAGGCCCCCACCCACTGTTGTATATGTTACGCTGTGTTGTTCAGGTTGAATTGACATGTTTTGTGACATGTCACATCTCTTTTATGAGATTAGGAACCTTTGAGAACGGTATTCAAAGAGATAACCTAAGGACTCATGATACACTTTATACATAGTAGATACTCATTGTTTTAGTCTCCAAATTTAAATTAGTTCAGAAACTGTCTTGGACTGGGTGTATTTATAAGTAAGTGAAAGGTTTCAATTATATTGTTACTATTTTTTCAATTATATGATTCTTTAAGAGCCGTTTCATCTCTAAAATTCTGTAACTCAGTAAACAGAAAGTGGTACCTTTTTTTTTTAAAAGATTTTATTTATTTATTTGAGAAAGAGGGAGAGAACATGAGCAGGGGGGAAGGGCAGAGGCAGAGGGAGAAGCAGACTCCCCACTGAGCAGGGAGCCTGAGGCAGGGCTCAATCCCAGGACCCTGAGATCATGACCTGAGCTGAAGGCAGGGGCTTAACCGACTGAACCACCAAGAAGCCCCAGAAAATGATAGTTTTTATTTCATAAAACTGTGCTTCATTTCCTGAATATGTATACAGTCTTTGAAAAACAATTATGGACTACAAAATGCATAAATATTTATTGTTGAAAAAACCCAGAAAATGGTGAAGAAAATTAAAGTAGCCATGTTCTCAGCACAAAAAGAAATACAAAGTATAAATTTTTAAGAAGGTTGAGATGGATGTACTACTTTAACTTTTTGAATTAAAAAACCCACACTTTGTCAAATACTATATAGAGTATTGAAAGCATTTCATAAAAGAACTTTCTACTGTGGGGTGCCTGGGTGACTCTGTCTGTTCAGTGTTCGACTCTCAGTTTCTGCTCAGGTCATGATCTCAGGGTCCTGGGATTGAGTCCCTCCTGGGGCTCTGTGCTGGGTGTGAAGCCTACTTGAGATTCTCTCCCTCTCCCTCTGCACCTCTCCCCACTTGCACAGATGTGTGTGCTCTCTCTCTCTCTCTCAAATAAATAAATAAATCTTTTTTTTAAACTTTTCACTGTAAGTACATTTACCAAAATGCTAACTTTTACAGCTTAATACTAGTATATTTCATAAGTTCTATTAGCTATGTGTTATTTTGTAACACATTTTCATTTGGCATATTATGAATATTTTCCTATAATTACATATTTAATGCTTTAATCCTACCTCTTTTTTTGGCTAATACATGCTGTTAATATTTTGGGCCATATTCCTCCATCCACCAGCCTCCCCCCATTTTTTTGAGCCATATTTGTGTATAGACTTTTTTTTTCAAAAGATGATATAAGTCTATCTTAAATTGCTTTATTCACTGACTCTGTGTAATGAACATCGTCCCCATCAGTGAGTCCTGTATTATTCCCTGAAGTAGGTTAATACCACCCACCATATGTCGAGTTGTGTTGTAAGCTGCTCAGTCAGTCCCCAGACATTTGTTTCCAATATCTTGCTACTATATCCTGTAAGATGTAACAAACCACCTTATTCAATATATTTGATGAATTCCCATTTTTTATACTTTTTATTTTTTTAAAGATTTACTTATTATTTGAGAAAGAGAGAGCGTGCATGTGTGCAGAGGAGCTGCAGGTGGGGGAGGGGCAGAGGGAGATGGAGAGAGAGAATCTCAAGTGGACTCCATCCTGAGCATGGAGCCCGACACAGGGCTCGATCCCAGGACCCTGAGATCACAACCTGAGCAGAAACCAAGACTAGGATGCTTGACCAAATGAACCACCCAGGCACCTCATTTTTTTGAAAATAATACAACTCTTGGGTTGGGACTCATTGATTAAAGATGGTTCATATTTGTTTCCCATAGAAAGACCATACTCATCTGTTCTGTTAGCATGGAATAAAATAGTCCATTTCTTTAAAAATGCAATAATATTAGGTATTAATGTTATTTTTAATCTTTACCGTATTGCTGATCTGAAAATTTCATCGTTGCCCTATTTTCTAATATATATTGGCTCTCCCACATATTTTTTAATGAATTACCTATTCATGCATGCTATTTGCCTACTTTTTGTTTGGAGTATGCATTTTTAAAAAATTGACTCAAAAGCATTGTATTTATGATACTTTGTTTTAAAAAGCTTTGAGAACATTTGGAGGAATCCAGGAATGTGAAGATCATAATTTGGGGTGAACAGTGAGTCCTTGATAGCTTAAGGTATTTCCCACAAGGTATTAATGTTTAAACAATTGAAGCCACCAGACCAAAAGAAAGAAAAAGAAAGAAATAAAGAAAGAAAGAAAAGAAAAAGAAATCTTTGGACATTTTTCCTAAGTAATTTGATGGTCGGGGTAAATTGGAATGCCTAATTATGGATGTCACTGGATTCTTTAAATAGAATTACACTCATAAGTCAAATAAGACAATTCATAACAATTTGGTCCGGCATTTTAATTTTATCTGTTAAATTATTCATGTGAATACTTTTATGAGTTTAGCTATAAATATTTGATTGGTGGTTCCTTCATGACCATAAACTATTTCAGTCCTTTATTTTTCTCATTTATGTTCAGTGAACATATGGGAAGGTGGGGAGGATTTATTTTTCTTAATAATGAGAAACATCTTTCCCCACAGACTTATTGAGCCTGTCTGATGAACATTTATGATGGCTGGAGGTCAACATTATACCTGTTCTGATAGTTTCACCAGGGTGGTAATAAGAATCCTTATTACCTAGAGGGAAAATATAAGTCTCTATCTTCCAGCGGAGGGAACTGACATTTGGAGAGGTTGGGAATCTTCCAGAAGTCGCTCAGCATGAGGGTTGGTGTCCGAGTCTGGATTCCGATCCAGGTCTCTATGTAGACTGAAAGATGGAACCTTCGCCATCCCCTGGTGACTATCGTGACTGGTTCTCTCTGAGCCAAGCCAATGGGCACATAAATGGCCATTCACTGAGCGTGCTTCTCCATTGGCAGGCAAATTTATGAGGTAGATTCCACCCCCAGAAAGCCATGTTCTGCTTCTGTTTTCTATGCACCTGGCTGCATAGACAAAACCTTCCCTGGTATAAATTGGCGTCTGTAGGCACTGCCCAGTGTAGACATGTTTGAGCAGGTGCATGGGTTGGCAGCAGGTGAGTGTGGGCAGTAGGATGGGAATGTCAGAAGATGCTTCTTGTAGGTGACTTCACGGGGCGTGGCTTTTGATAGACGATGACCAGTGGTTAGTGGGGTCATAAGCCATCACACCTCCAGTGACCTTTCGATGCCTCTCGACCCTAAACAGAGTGAGGCAGGCTTCTGTGCCAGAGAAAGAGAAGAGTACTAGGAGCATCACCTGTTCCAATGAGGTGACGCCGGGTGGGCTTCTGGGTGGCACCCGGACGGGGGCTGCTCACCGGGAAGACTAAGCCGTGACTAGAAGCTTGGCATTTTCAGCCCCATCTCCATTCTCCAGGGAGGGGGAGGGGCTGGACGTGGAGCTCAGGGTGGATCATGTCTGCGTGATGAAACCTCCATAAAATCCCAATAGTAGGGGCTTCCAGAGAGCTCCCGGGAGGTGCTGGGAATGTGCTGGAGAGTGCTGGAAGCCCCGCATCCCTTCCCACATACCTCGCCCTACACATCGCCTCCCTCTGGCTGTCCATCCGTGTCTTCTATCCTATCCCTTCGTAAGCTGCCAAACGTAAGTACCCGTTTCCCTGAGTTCTGTGAAGCACTCTGGCACATTAGGCAGACCCAAGGCCCGGGTCATGGGAAACTCTGATGGACAGTCAGTCGCTCAGAAGGCACAGGTGACAAGCTGGGCTTGTGGTTGGCATCCCACGTTGGGGAGGGGCAGTCCTTTCCCTGCGGGGTCCCACACTCTCCAGGGAGATGGTGTCCGAAGCGAGTCCGATTGTGGGACACCCAGCTGGTGTCATGGAGAATCGCTTGATGTGTGGGGAAAAGCCCCATGTTTGGTGACCAAGAGTGTCAGAAGTGACAGCTTCTCTGTGAAGGTGAAGGGGCACCTGGCGGCTCAGTCGGTGAAGCATCTGCCTTCAGCTCAGGTCATGATCCCAGGGTCCTGGGATCGAGCCTCGCGTGGAGGTCCCTGCTCAGCGGAGAGCCTGCTTCTCCCTCTGTCACTCATTCTCCCTCTGTCTCTCTGTCTCTTTATCAAATACATAAAATATTAAAAAAAAAAAAAGGAAACTCAGGGGGAGGACCAAGGAGAGACGACCTGGGTCTTGCTCTACTCAGGAGGGAGACTGAACTGACTTCCTGGTCAGATCTGCGAGTCCGCCGGTATGTGCCCCATGACTTTTTCTCACCTTCCCCAAGCTTCCTTGGTACCGGCCTTTTCGGCTCTGCCCACACTGATCGCAACACCCCATTACATTGTGTTGGGTCATTTCTTGACATTTTTCTCTCAGCCCCTATGTGATGTCTTTTTTGAGGACGAAGCCGGAATAGCCCGGTACCTGCCACAGGACATTGACTCACTCCGTACGTATGTGACAAAGGAAGGAGTTAGTCCACAGATGTGTTTTTATCCCCATTGGCTCTTCTCCGGCTCTGTGCTCACTGCTGTTATAAATAATTTATCTTTCAAAATGGTCGTTTCTTTCAAAATGATTTCTTTGGGGGATTTTAAATGTATTCGCTGTGCTTTATTAACTGTATTTCCATTTGCGCTCACGCCCTGCAGTCCGGCCTCCCGTCCTGAGCTCTGCTCACTGAGGGCGGGTCTCAGAGCTGCCGATGGAAGGAGGCGAGAGCCTGGTGGCTGAAGCCTGGGGGGCCAAGGGGGCTCACTTGGAGCTGGAGACGCACCCCTGGAGGCCACGCTGGCCTCCTCTCGCCCAGGGATGCTCCCACTGGGCAGGGGGACCAGGCTCCGGGCTGGGGAATGGTGCCCCCGACCCTGACCTGGATGGGACCGGGAGCATCTTCAGGAAGGACCGGGCTGCGAGAACAGAGGTGTAGCAGGAGAAGGGAGGCGGCGGAGGGGGCTGGCCCCACTGGCACCGCTCCACCCTCTCCGGTGTGCGCCTGGGGACACAGAGGTCCCACTGCTCTTGGATTGGAATCCACACACAGGGGCATGCTGCGTTTCCATCAACGGAACTCTGTCCTTGGCCGGTCAGGTCACAAGATGTCCTGTGCATATAAATTTCCAGTGTCCCACTCAGTGTGCGGGTCAGAACCGGGGTATTCCTGCGCCACGAGCTGCCAGGGCCATCTGCAAGCCCCTGGAGGGGTCCCCGGGCAGTGTGTGTGTGGGGGCGGGGATCCCCTGGCCTCAGGCTGGCTGCACGTCCCTGTCTCTGCAGGTGGTGCCCAGGCAGGGACCCCGCCCACGTGGGGCAGCCCGCGGCCTCTGGCTCAGGCCGCCGCCCTCCTCATCAAGCGTCTCCATCACACGCGTCGGGCCTGGAAAGGCACCCTCTCCAACCTGCTGCTGCCCGTCCTCTTCGTGGCCTTGGCCATGGCCTTGTTCATGGTGAGGCCGCTGGTCATCGACTACCCTCCCCTCAAACTGACACCGGGCCATTACGACAGGGCCGAAGCTTACTTTTTCAGGTAAGAACCTTCTTTTTTCCCCTCTTTTACTTCCAAATTATGTCAGGATTATGAATAATAGTACCTTTGATCCCTTTTTTAAAATTTTTTTATTCTTTGCTCCAGGGGTACGGGTCTGTGAATCATCAGGCTTACAGCTTTCACAGCATTCCCTCCCCACAAACACTCCCCAATGTCCATAACCCATCCACCCTATCCCTACCCTCCCATCCCCAGTAACCCTCAGTTTGTTTTGTGAGATTAGGAGTCTCTTATGGTTTGTCTCCTTCCCCTTCCCATCCTGTTTCATTATTTTTCCCTCCCTACCCCCCACGGCCCTCCACCCTGCCCCTCAAGTTCCTCATATTAGAGAGATCATATGATAATTGTCTTTCTCTGATTGACTAATTTCCCTCAGCATAATACCCTCTAGTTCCATCCACGTCGTTGCAAATGGCAAGATTTCGTTTCTTTTGGTGGCTGCATAGTATTCCATTGTATATATATACCACATCTTCTTTATCCATTTGTCTGTTGATGGACATCTAGGCTCTTCCCATAGTTTGGATCCTTTTTTTTTTTTTAAAGCTTTTATTTATTTATTTGAGAGAGAGAGCCCAGCAGGGGGAACTGCAGAGGCAGAGGGAGAAGCAGGCTTCGTGCTGAGCAGGGAGCCTGATGTGGGGCTCCATCCCAGGACCCTGAGATCATGACCTGAACTGAAGGCAGAGGCTTCACCGACTGAGACACCCCAGTAGCTTCGATACCTTTAAGAATCTCAAATATGCATGAGGTTTCATGATTTGGGGGCACTGGGTTTGAGAGGGTAGCCCATGGACTATAAAACCCTGTATACACTGTATGTTCCCTGCTCGTGCCTGCAGACCTACGATACCATGTAACTCCTAGATCAGGCCCAGGCAGAGACGAGCAACAGCAAAAACACAACGCTTGCCACAAGAGACTCTCTAGAGTGGCGTGAACGTGGGCTCCCTCCCACACCCACCCTAGTTCCTGTGCTGATGTGATGGGGTCAGGCGAGTGACGTGAAGGTCTGCCTGGAGGAAAGCTGCTTATGCCTGCAGGCGATCCACCACCAAAACCTCGGATAAGAGGGATTATCGGGTTTCACAGAACCCTCCGGGTTTGCTGCAGGAGCTGCCTGCCCTTCTCTGCAGAGACTCGTCTGACTTTTCTCTGGGGGTGGGAATGAGCCCACGTGCATCCCCAGGCTGGAGGAGGTCCAGGCTTGCTGCCCGTAAATTCAGAGTTTTGTAGCAGATGTTGGCCTAGGATGTTCTCAGGGGGTTAGCTTTACCGCTGGGGGCTGGACGGAGGGGCCTGAGCTGGATCCACCCCCCACCCACCCCCGCCCAGACTGAGGCGAGCTTCTCTCCCCTGAGCCCTGCCTGCGCTGGGGGCATTGTCCAGCCTGAATGCTGAGCAGGCTCTGTTCTCTTTCTGGAAAGCGATGCTCACATCTGGGGAGCGGGGACCGGGCACGGCGCGTATTACCCCGGGGTCTCGTGGTGTGGAGGTCACGATGAGTTCTCCCTTTGTCAGCTGCTTATCTTGACTAAAAAAATGAGCTTAATTAGCCAGACTCTCCGCGCTTGCTAATATTTGTCGCTTGTACAACGATGTGTGATTTGGAATTAGGTTTAGACAAATACAGGCAGAGAGGGCGAAATCGATGATGAACTGTCCACTTCCTTTCCGGGTCCTCTGGTTAATTGCACTTTTCCTCTGTGTGTCCTTATGATCCCTGGAGTCTGGGTTTAACTCACCAAGAGAATTCTGGTCTGTTTGGAGACATGTGTGTGAGCCCCAAGTATTCCCTCTGCAAGTGAGCTCTTTTTCCTTCTGCCTAGATGTTTTATTTTCCTGCCCTCATCTTCTTCTCTGAAGTCTTTTAAGGGAACGGACCAAAAAGGACAAGAGTGTCCACTGAGGCATTCTGGCCAAATGTTCCCGACTCTGCCCACACTCCTCGAGTGGCAAGAAGCTCTAACCCTCCTGAGTTGTTTAATTATAAAATGTGCTTCTTGGAAAATGTAATAGAAAATGCGGGCTAGCCAAAGTAATAGTAAAAAAAACTTCACAGGTAATCCTACCACAAACCTACTGGTATGCAGGCTTTCCCAGGTTAGTGTGTAATATTAATTTCATTTCATTTATTTATTTAAATTTAATTTTAATTTAATCCATTTTATTTAAATTTAACTTAATTTTAATTTAATTTATTTTTTTAGAGTGAGAGAGCATACTCGTGCAAGTGGGGGGAGGGGGAGAGGGAGAGGGAGAAATTCTCAAGCAGATCCCCCCAACCCCGCTGAGACTCCAGTGGTGGGAGGCTCATCCCACGACCCTGAGATCTTGACCTGAGCAGGAACCAAGAGTCAGACATTCAATTGTCTGAGCCACCCAGGTGCCCCAATATGTAATACTATTAAAACAGATGCATTTTTATTTTTTAGGACAGTGGTGTCCCACTACAAAACTCTTCATTTTTTACTCAATAACATATTTGCCTATCTGTTTTTGTAAACTGAGCACAGCCACATCACCCATTTTCTTTTTGAAGATTTCATTTATTTTAGGAGCAAAGAATGTAGGGGGTAGGGCAGAGAGAGAGAGAGAGAAGAAGAGGGAGAATCCCAAGCAGACTCCCTGCTGAGCTGGGAGCCAGATGTGGGCCTTGATCCCACGACCCCAAGATCGCAGCCTGAGCTGAAATCAAGAGTCAGATGCTCTACAGACTGAGCGCCCCCCAGGCACCCCCGTATCACCCATTTCCACGCATTTATTTGTTTAAGCAATTTTCCTGTTACAGGCAATTCTGTAGGAACACCTTCATTTGGATTCACGGAAACCATCTGTTTCCATTATCACATTGCCTTCACAAGTTTTTGGGGCGACACGCACCAGTATTTTTAAGGTACATATTGCCAGATTATTCCTATCAAAGTGCATCAATTTATAGTCCCAGAAAGTCATGGATTCTTTTATTCACAAGTATTTATTATGCACCTACTGTACGCCACATGCTTTTTTTCATTGTTAAGATTTTATTTATTTAAGAGATGGAAAGAGAGTGTGCCTGGGTGGCTCAGTGGGTTAAGGCCTCTGCCTTCGGCTCAGGTCATGATCCCAGGGTCCTGGGATCGAGGCCCTCATCGGGCTCCCTGCTCAGCAGGGAGCCTGCTTCCTCCTCTCTCTCTGCCTGCCTCTCTGCCTACTTGTAATCTCTCTCTCTCTCTGTCATATAAATAAATAAAATCTTTAAAAAAGAGAGAGAGATAGAAAGAGAGAGAGCAAGAGAGCAGGGAAAGGGGCGGAGGGAGAGAGAATCCCAAGCAGACTCCCCACTGAGCACAGAGCCCCGACATGGGGCTTGATCTCACGACCCTGAGATCTTGACCTGAGCTGAAATAGGGAGTCGGATGCTCCACCAACTGCGCCACCCAGGCGCCCCGTCACATGGTGTTCTTGGTGGCAGTTACACCTGAATGAATAGAACATTCCTGCGTGTGGAGGGGAGGGCGGACGCCAGGAGGGCACTCGTCCCTCCAGATTCTCCCTGTCCCGTTTTTTTTTTCCACATCCGGACTCTTGTTGCTCTAAAGCCAGCTCTCTGTTGGCTACTGAGATGGAATGTTCTCAGTTCTTTCCTGGGATTTGAAATTTCACCCTCTGTACTGAATATAGCAAAGCAGATGTATCTCCCACGTGTGTCCCACCGTGCCTTCCGTGCCTTGTCAGGGCTCTGGACTGACTGCCCCTCCCCCCTCTCTCCAGCATGGGGTGGGAACCTCAGGGGCTCCATCCCCAGTTCACTCCACTTACCTTCTCCACTGCGCTATTCATGTGGCAACTGTGTTTTCGTTATCTGGGGGTTTTTTGTTCTTGTTTTTTTTTTTTTTTATCTGAAACCATTTTCCCTGCTCCCGCCACGTGCATTTTGCACAGAAGTCATAAACTCCAAAAGCAGCTGGAGCCTGAGAGTTAGGGATGTTTTATTTTATTTACTTATTTTTCCAAGAGGCCAGCAGACCTGAGTTTATTGACATGTGCAGACGATGTACCTGGGGGAGCAGCGGGTGGGTGCTGAGAAATTGGGCTGATGGAGCATCTTAGCCAGAGAACCGTACCTCTTTAGAAACATGACAGGACTTAGGGAAAGGGCTTTGAGTTTTGGGTGCCGTCAGCTGTGGGCAAATGAATATTTAGGAACTAATGTCCCACAGAGCTAGTTAGTAATGCTTGTTATACAGAGTCATTGGATGCACATCTGGGCTGAGAAGGGCCTAGAACTGTTGCCGGTGATTAACTTCTGTCTCTCCTGGTAGAGAGGAGAGAAGGGCACTGACGGAGTTATGCCCTGGGTTCAGGCAGAAAAGGGGGAGGGCAGAGAGCTTTTCTTTTCTTTTAAGATTTCATGTATTTGAGAGAGAGGGAGAGAAAGAGAGCACGAGTCAGAGGAGTGGGAGAGGGAGAGGGAGAAGTAGACTCCGAACTGAGCAGAGAGCCTGATGCAGGACTCGATCCTAGGACCCTGAGATCATGACCTGAGCTGAGGCACTTAATCGACTGAGCCACCCAGGCATCCCGGAAAGAGAGAATCTTAAGCAGCCTCATGATTGGACTCGGGGCTCAATCTCGTGACCATGAGTTCATGACCTGAGCTGAAATCAAGAGTCAGATGCTTAACTGACCAAACCACCCCAGACGCCCCTCATTCCTTCCTTTTCTTAGGATAAGTCTTTTCAATGAGGACATGTGTTTGTCATCTCATTTTTCAGAATGCTAACATGAGCTATGTGGCTGAGGAGGCTTTGTCTCTGGTCCTTTATCTCCTTCTCCTCACAGGTGGGCCCCACCTGTCACAGGTGTGTGTGCCACTGAGATCACGTATGCCCCTCTGCTCTAGACCCAGCCAAAAGGACAGGTCACATTGTACTTTGGTACAGTGAGTCGTAGCCTCATTAGTTCTGAGGCAGCAAGTAAGAGGTTGCCAGAGATCACCCAGACAAATGACAAATGGAAACTTCCGCTTTTGCTGGTTGTCTTTGACATTTCTTCTCACTGCCCAAAATCAGAGGGGAGGAGAGTGAGTAGCTCCTTCTCTGAAGGTACAACTGGTCTTGGTTGGCACTCCCCCCAAACCCCCCCCCCCCCAAATCACTGCTTTTCTCCCATGTGCTGGGTTCTGTGTCAGGATGGCCATGTGCCCTGGTCTTCTAGGGAAATCAGTCCCATTATCTTGTCACACATAGTATTCATGTCCCTCTCCCTATTAAATGCTTCCTCCAGTAGTTGATAAGTTATCTGCCAGGTCTGTCTGTATTAGATCTGAGCATCAGGGTCTGAATCTTACCACAAGAATGATTCTCAATGTGGAACAGCTTTTCACTGCTCATACGCCTCCCGATTTCCTAGACACATGTGCGTGCATGCCCGCAGCCCCTGGTTCACCCTGCTCTCATTCTCGTGCCTTCAAATGTGGGCATCTCCCCACGTAGTAGCATTTTGAGCCATCTCCATGGGGTGAGACACAGCGTTTCCCTTATGGCTCCTTACTTTCACTTTAGCAGAACTTGTGGTTAACATGTGTCTCTTTCAGGGCTTGCAGTTTCAAAATCCGTTAGGTACATTATCTCTTCGTTGACTTTGAAGGCACATAGAAATCTTAGCTTATTAGGGCACTGACGATTCTTGATACAGCCTCACGTCCCTAAAATCTTAAGAGCTGAGAAAATGTAATTATATGCCTTCATTAAATCTACTTAAGTTTTCTTGAGGAATACCAATATTCATGGAAACAAACCAAAAGAAACGCATCAGGAGGCATCTCTTCATCACTTCTAGGAGCGATGTGAGCAGGCAGCGCCCTTGCGGCTTGTGGAGGAGCATGGCTTTGGTGGCGCTCTTGAAATAAGAGTACTTTCAAACCTGGCTCTGAAGTCCCTCCTGCAGGGATCCTCAGCCTCTGCCCGATCCTCTGTGTGTCTGCCACGCTACGTGGTTCTCACTGTGATTTAAGCTGTGGCTTCAGACCCATGCCTTCCTTGAGGGTCAGGGTCAAGGGCCACTCATCCCTCCAAGGGTAGCTTTCAACACAGTGTCTAGAAAAGGTTACTTTTATTAAGTATTTGTGAGGTTGACTTCAACAATCAAAATACAATGTAGCAGGAAAAGTCTTCCAGAAAGTATCTCAGACAGGTTTCTCCTTGGAGGTGCAAACAAAACTTGGACTGTAGAAAGATGGCTGTCTACACATGGTTGAAAATATCTAGAGGAGATTCCATGGTCGCATCTTCTGGGCTGGGTGCTCGGTGCTTACAAGGGGATATTCCTGATACGCAATGAAGTTCACCCCATTGGGAAAACCCATGGGGTCCCACATGAATGTGAACTTCACCCTGGCCTGCGGTCTGCTGACTTTGTCCCTACCACCAAACCATCTCTGCATTCTCTACCTGGTCCCAGCCAGAAGAAGACCTGGGACTTGAGGGGCACACCTCCACTCTGCCTCTGTCTTCACACGGTCTTCTCCCTGCACGTCTCTGTGGCCAAAGTTCCCAATTCCTGTAAGGACCTCTGCTGCCTTTTTCTTATCCACTCGGTCCACTCCCTCACTCAGCTTTGTCCAGTCTATGGACATCCAAACTCAGCCCTGACCTTGCACATCCAACCTGAGACCCCAGGAGCAATCCTTGCCCCACTCTTTGGTATGGCTCTTTCTTTCCTGGTTCAACATACACACGATTGCCTTATGAAGCCCTGTCCTATCCACTGGGCACTTCAGTGTCCCTACCCAGCATCCCCTCCATGTGCTTCACTGTACCTGTTCCACACCCAGCTTCGGCTCTCTGGGAGCTTAGAGTCCAGTAGGAGAAAACAGATGACAAACTAAATCATTCAGACAGAGGTGACTATCTACACACTGTCTCTGGACAGTGCCCGGCACTGGCAGGTGTCGCTGAAATATTTGCTCACAAATGGTTATCTATCCTTTACTCTCTCTCCCTGACCTTGAACTTAAGAGGCAATTTACCTCCTCCCACAGCCTGCAGGTGAATGGTCATTCAGCTCAGCCCAACGGACTTCAGTGCTTTGTGAATCCCTGGAGGTTAGGGAATTTGTCCTGTCTCTTAGTGCAATGAGATTGAAATAAACAAACAAAAAAGAATCACTGCTGACCAGGTCCTCATCCTCAAGACACCACACTCGTGCATGCTAGGTGAATTAATTCCTCAGTTGACACCAGTTCTTGGGAGCAAGGTCAAAAGTACAGTCAGCCTTTCTGGATCTAATTCTCACTCCATGAACATACACAAAGACACCGTGCTACCCTCGGAAAGCTCACGGTTGAGCTGAGAGATAATCCCACAAACAGATGGCCAAGGAAGTCTTGTAGATGCTGTGATAGGCATAGATATACAGTGTAGGGTTGTGCCAAAGCAGACGGGGTGGGGTGCTCCGTCTGGGGGTGTCCAGGAAAGCCTTCAGAAGGCTATCGCACCTGAACTGAGTCTCCTTCATGATAGCTAGGTTGCTCCCCAGGCAGGTAGGAGAAAATGTATCTCCAGACAGAGGAAGAAGTATGAATCAATGTGAAGAGTAACGAGGTAATCCAGCAAAAATCTTTGTTTTCTGGCAGGTGCCAGAAGGCATTTCGGGCGGAGACCTTATCCTGGAAGCACAATGAACAGGGGCGTTAAGAGGCTGTGAAATGTGGGCAGTGATCTAATCGGTTTTAGTTTAAAACAGCATTTCTTAAATGGTTGTTTCATGGAGAGCTGCTCCTTTTTGTATCCATTCCGAATGTCACTAAAGAGCTTCCATCTTCCTGTTGGGATTGATTGAGCTGCAGAGCAAAGTTAAATAGCCTCCTTTTCTGTAAACTTCTCAGAGCTTTTAATATGTTGAACTGGACACAGAGAGCCAGATTTCCTGTTTGCTTACTTTGATTCAATTATGTAATGAGCATCTGTCTGAAGCCTGCGGAGGCTAGGACTGTACGTATATTCTGTACCCCATTATCCCATCCCTCTGCCTCTGTCTAAACACATTCCAATTCTTTATCTATTGTGAGGTGTACAAAAGAATACCATGCATCTGAGAATGACCTTCTTCACTTCACAGAGCATCACTCAGACTCTTCTGTATTGTTCCATGTTACTGCATATCGTTTGTTTTGAATATTGGACAGTATTCCACTGTACGAACATACCACAACTTATTAATCTCTCTTGATGATGGACATTAGGAGCTCTTTCCGGTTTTTGTGTTTGTTCGTTTTTGCGATCGTGAACAGTGCTGCATGAACATTCTAGAATATTCTAATAAATGTCTAATAATAGTTATACCCATATAAGAGCTTCTCAGGGGTAGTCTGAGAAATGTAATTGCTGATCACTTGCACAGAGTATGTAAATATCCTACTTGGGGAGATAATCCTAAACTTTTTCCAGAGCAGTTACAATCTTGCACATATGTGGTTACAATCTTGCATATATGTGGTTACAATCTTGCATATATGTATCTACTTCAGTGCTTCTATCTATCTCTTAAAAAGAGCCAGGTCAAGAAAATGTTTGTGCCAAAGAGGCATATTTTAGGGTGCCATATTCTACTCTGGTTTGCCATCGGAGGTTCTGGATGCTGTCCTTTTCAGAGTTATCAGTGGATGGTAGGTAGCACCCCCCCACCCCAACCCACCGCCCGCAGCTTCCAGGCAGGGAGTTTGGTTTGCCTGGTTCTCCTTCCTTCTCAGATAATGTTTTCTGTCTGTAATCTTATAGGATTTCTTCTTTGTTTTTAGAGTGTTGGATCTTTTTCTTGTTTTTTAATCTTTTTCTCAACAGATTTGCTGATTTCAGTCCAGGGGGCTCCCATTAACAACAGGAAGCCGCTTTGGGGTGGTGTTTAGGAATATGCATCTATTCCAACAAGCCCCCTGGGTCACTGATGCACGGTAAAATTTGTGAGTAACATGGAGGGAGAAACAGTATCCCGTTTAGGTACTGCCTCCAGAATCAGGATTAAGCACTGATTTTCACTTTCTAGAATCTGATAACTACAAATTTCACATGGTTCTAACAGCACTTTAAAATATAGCTGAGGATTTGAAGACAAGCACAAAGCAATAGTTTTAGGAACAAGCATTTGAATCTTCAGACAACAAGGGACAATTTAAAGCCAGTCTTTTTTTTTTTTTTTCTAACAGTGATCTCTAGACCTAAGCAAAAATCTAGTGGAAAGCAAACCATAACTTTTAAACTTGCACTTAGTAATTATTCCAAGTAAACCACTTTGTAGATCAATATGTTTTTCAGGAAAAAAAGTATTTTAAACTTTCATATTTGTTCTTGGATTAATGGGTCAAAAAGAGAACAATCCAGAGTATTTCTACAGATGCCACAAATAACGTTTTCTTTTTATGGCAACATTTCAGTGGAAAATATGTCCCTTTCCTTGTAAAAGTGTTTTCTCATTTGTCAGAAACTGGGAGGCTGTTTACGCAGAGGTCACAACGCCGACTTAGGAGACATTACTTTGTTGTAAATTTCAGCGTGCTTCATCACTGTGGCTTTCTGTCCATAGCTGTAGGGAACCCTATTAGGCCAGCCGTAAACCACCCGAATACTTTATTTTTTTTTTAAAGATTTTATTTATTTATTTCACAGAGGGAGAGAGATCACAAGGAGACAGAGAGGCAGGCAGGGGGGGGGGGGAAGGAGGCCCCCCACCGAGCAGGGAGCCCGA
>LNAC01000184.1:2627902-2644672 GCA_002007465.1 Ailurus styani
CGGAGTGGGGCTGGGTTGGGCAGGGCAAGGAGCCGCCCGACCTGGCCCGGTGCGCTGAGGTGCGTTGAGTGGGACCCGGTGGGGCGGACCAGGTGAGGTTGGGCTGGGCTGGGCTGGGCAGGGAGGGAGTGGGGCGGGGTGCAGCCTTCTGGGAGACAGTGTTGGGTGGCAGCATGTGCCCAGAGATCTGCAGGTCTGAGGAGTGTGGGGGGACTCAGGTCCCATTTTAAGGCACATAGGAAATGAGGGAGGTAACAAGGGGCAGCTGATAAATGTGGAGCTGAGTGAACATCAGGTAGGTATGTTAGAGGCTCACTGAGGGGATTAGGAAAATTTGAAATCTTGGTCAGATTCCATCCAGGTAGGGGGCTGCACTGTGGGAAATACTGAGGTTCCTTCTAATTTTGGGCTCTTATTGGTGCTTCTGGGTCGTGAAGCTTCAGTAAGACTGAGCACCCCCCCCCCATATTTGATTGCCGGTAGCAATTCAGAACCGTATTTGGGAATCAGCATCTCTCTGTTCATAAGCAAATCAGAAGAAGCCATGTTCGGACATTACATGGAGGGTCTTTCATTTCTTAAGGGAAGCTACTGTTTTCAGTTCTTTAAAATAAACCTTTGCCTGCATTTGTGAATGTACGTGCGGCTTCTTTCCAAAGAGAGTTGAGGCCACCCTTTACATATAAGTAATCGATCATGCTAATCGTACATCATTTTTCTTTATCTTGGGGATAAGCGTTTCCCACCATGTCTATTCAAAAGCATTTTGTAGGTGACACAGTATAAGTTCTAGAAAGCAACAAAGGTATTTTCTTTTGGAAATACAGTAGTAATTCAGAGTTTTAACTACTTCAAATGAGGCCACTCCCAATCAGTCCAACTTAGACAGACTTAAATGATCTTTTCCTCTCCCATGTTCTCAAGTCAAGGTGTGTCTTACAATCCATGTATAGAATGTAATATAGTTTGTTTCCCACACCTTCCCTGGGTTGGAGGAATGGTGTGACTTATCGTTGGTGGTGTCTTCAGTAAGGAAATTAAGTATTGATGGCCTTGGCTGTTTCTCAGCAATGCTGCCTCAGCTATCACCTGACTTCTGATGCTTGTGCTAGTAAAGTAAATATTAAAATTCGTTAACTACTTGAAGCACACACAGGATTTATCAAGAAAGTGGTTGTTCCATATAGCTCACATATAGAAACAAGAAAGCATAAAAATACAAACTTCTATTGCAGAGCTAGCCAATAGAGTATTTGAACAAATCAGAGTTCCAACATTAAGAGAATTTTAAAAATAGATTTTAATATATTACTGTGATGAAATCTTATACAGCCTTTAAAATTCATTTGACAAAACCATGCAAAAATGCCAGAGGCAGCAATATTATAATAGTAAGAAGTGAAAAGATGAGAACAACAATGCAGTGTGAGCATCAGTACATAACAATGCATGTCTGTGAGGGCAATGCTGTGCTTTTGAGAAAATCCTTGACCTTATTACTGGTTTGGCTTTACTATACTAACTGAACAGTTAGCGTCATCTGTGATCACAGATCTAAGAATCATTTGCCTGGATCAGCTCAGCTAGGATGTGCTGTCCTGTGATCTCTGCCAGCGAGGACTAACATGGACACCTTATTTCTTTTCTCTTCTGATAAGCAGCAGCGGGAGCGGGAACGAGGGCCAGGAGCTCGCCCATGTGCTTTTGCGGAAGTTTGGAGATCAGTATCCTCTCTGTGCTGATTTAAACCCAGACCTGTAAGTATCAGTTGGCTTTGTGAGAGTGTGCACGCAAACCGAGAACCATCTCCCTGCCTGACTGGTCTTTCCCCTTGCAGGTTTATTTGCTTTTTTAAAGATTTTAATTACTTATTTTAGAGAGGGGGAGGAGGAGCAGAGGGAGAGGGACAAGCAGAGGCCGTGGTGAGCACAGAACCCACCATGGGGCTCCATCCCGTTACCCTGAGATCATAACCTGAGCTGCAATCAAGAGTGGGAGGGGTGCCTGGGTGGCTCAGTTGGTTGAGCGACTGCCTTCAGCGCAGGTCATGATCCTGGACTCTTGGGATTGAGTCCCACATCGGGCTCCCTGATCTGTAGGGGGTCTGCTTCTCCCTCTGACTTTCCCCTCTCATGCTCTCTCATTTCTCTCTCTCTCAAATAAATAAATAAAATCTTAAAAAAATGTGGGTGGATTAACCCAGGCACCCCTCCTGCCCTCACCCCTTGGGACTTTAAATGACATACATTAGCCTAAGTAGTAGGTTAGTTACACAGGAGTAGGTTAGGCTACATAGTAGCCCCTTCCTTTCCTTGGTAAGCACAAACATAAGCTTTATATTATAGCAAAATAATAATAATAATAATAATAATAATAATAATAATAATAATAAATAGTATTCAATTTGTCTAATAAATCCAAAGGTAAAAAGTATAAAGTAGCAAGTACTATGAAATGTGTATTAACTTACTTTTAGGGAAAACTTGTACATATGAAAAGACTTTTTTTTTAACTAAAGAAACTTAAAATGTTTCACCTGTTGGAGGTAAATTACTTTGAAGATTTTTTTTTCTTCTAAGATTTGAAAATGATAACATCGAGATGACTTTTTTTTTTAAGATTTTTATTTATTTATTTGACACAGAGAGAGAGACCCCAAGAGAGGGAACACGAGCAGGGGGAGTGGGAGAGGGAGAAGCAGGCTCCCCGCTGAGCAGGGACCCCAATGTGGGGCTCGATCCCAGGACCCTGAGATCATGACCTGAGCCGAAGGCAGATGCTTGACCAATTGAGCCCCCCAGGTGCCACAAAAGGACATTTCTTTATCAAGTCTCTCCAGAGGGGAAAAAAGTAGATTCAGTGCTACGGACAGCAGAACATATTTAGAATCGTTCCTTTCTGGGGCACTCAGGATGGCTCCCCATCTCTACCCCTCCCCAGGCTCAGAGCCCCCTCACCCCCCTGCAGCCAGCTCACCCTCCTGGGTTTTTCTCTTCAGCCTTTCTTTTCCTTCCAGAATCTGTGTTTTAGTTTTCTCCTTTCTCTCTGTGAAATCCACAGGGTCTATTCTTAACCATTCCTATTTCCTAATCTTTCCTGCCCCTTTGTCTTGGTCACCATGACAAAAGGCCAGGGGTGAGGGGCTGCCTCATAGAAAAATGCTATTTTAGGGTCTGAAGGCTTTTCCTTTCTTCCCTTCTAGGTTCTTTGGCTGGTCTAATAATTAAATCGACATAAGACAAATGAGCAGGAGAAAAACAAATTTAATTAGTATGTAGGGAGCTCTAAGAAGTGACCAAAGCAGGCGGCTCTGACACCTTTTAGACTAAGAGACAATGCATTTGTAAAGAATCTATGAAACAAAGAGGTTTGGGCTTGGGATAGGCAATTAGTAAAGAAGAAACAAGGTTTGTTTATACAGTATTCTCCAACAAGAAGAGAAGGTACCTTCCTCAGGGAGAATTTTCTCCTACTTTCAGGACAAAGGGTCTGGGTGCCTGGCCTCTACCAGCTCTTTCCTCTGTAAATTTAATCCAAAATAGTCAATACACCACGGTAGCATATTTTGGGGGCAGATTGACCTGGGCCCATTACTGTGAATACTTATATTCATAATTTCTGTCCATGTGACAAAAATAGGTTTGATTTGCTAAGGTCCCAGATGGAAGCAAAAGGTTTTCCTTAAGACAAGTAAGTTTCCTTCCATAAGTGAAAACTCGTCTTGAATTCAGGGATATCTACATTTTCCTTTCCTGGCAGAGTTGACCAATCACTTGATTGTTAAATTAGAGGAATAATTTTAAGATGCTGAGTGGGATTCTGCTTATGGGTTATTTTTCTGTTGAGATCCTCTGAGCCTCATGTGTAAAGGTATGATGATGAATTCCTGACTTTTACCTCTTTTTGTATGGAAGGTAATAAAGAACTCCAAAAAAATCGATTGTGATCTAAGCCTAACCTAAAATACAAATTTCCCCATCCTAATACATGATGTGTTGTTTAAACTTTAAAATGTGCTTGACGTTGCCAATTTTTGGAAGCCGAATGGTAGCTTTCAATATTTAGTTTCATTTTACAAGGTTCGTGATCTGGTGACACTTTCCCCTCCAGATCAGCCATGGTGGTAAAGGGGCAGAGAACCCGGATTCGGGGACCGGCTGCCTGAGCCCACATCTCAGCTCTACCGTGTCTTTGCTGTGTGTCATGGGCAGGTTCCTAACCTGGCTCTGCTTTCTGCATCAGGGGCTCCCGCTTCTCTCAAAAGAGCAGCGCTCAGCTCAGGTGACACAGTGGTCCTGCTACTGGACCGAGTACCGGTTCTGAACTCAGGTTCGATGGCTCGCCCCCGGAAAACCGATACTTAAGGGACAAGGGATGGTGGGAAAGGAAAGTCGGCTTTATTCAGGAAGCTGGCCACCTCGGAAGATGTGGCAGGCTGTAGTCCCAAAGGCCATCGTCCAGGCCAAGTGGGGAGGTTTTAGAGGGGACGGTGCTGGAAAAGGAAGGAGGCTCCGTGCCAGAGAAGCGGGTGCTGGGACGGTCAGTCACCTTTTGCCAGGCCCCCGACTGGACTTGCTGGCCTTGGCAGATGTCGG
The DNA here is from genome assembly GCA_002007465.1 of Ailurus styani. Taxonomy (NCBI): domain Eukaryota; kingdom Metazoa; phylum Chordata; class Mammalia; order Carnivora; family Ailuridae; genus Ailurus; species Ailurus styani. The sequence goes on from LNAC01000184.1 coordinate 2,632,498, forward strand.
CCAGTACAGTCAGGGCTTGTCTTCCGGGAAAGTCTGGTCCTTCGCTCTCAAGGCCAGTGGTCCGCAGATCTCAAGGCAAGTGAGTGAGCTCTGCTACAGACCGAAGGACTTAGGTCTGCGAGCAAGGCGTGTTTCACCTTGAAGGCATTTTAGCCCTTGAGACGGGCTGGGCTGGGTGCCCCTGCAGTCCCCCTGTGAAGGGCTGTTGTTCCTTTAGTTTGTGCTCAGAGCCCTCTCCTCACAAGATCAGCCCCTTAGAGCAGCTCCCTCCTTCCGAGATTCAGAATGCACAGCAGACTGAGGAATCTCAGCCTCCCTGGCCTTCGGGGCCTTCAGGAGTCCCGTTTCCTCTGGCAGCCCAGACTGGAGGGAGCCAGCTTCTTGCTGACCTCCTTAAGTGGACACAGCGAGTTTCTCGTCTTCGGACTGGATGCTTCGCACCTTGGTGGGAGCACATGGGAGCAGGACGGCCTGGAGCCATGAGCGTGGGCTCCGGGTGCCAAAGACCCGTCTTACTCAGCGTGACCTTGGACGGGTTACCTGATCTCTCAGGACCTTCATCTACTCTTCTGACAAGTGGGGTCCCAGGACATGTTGGCAAAAATACCCAGCAGGGTGTCCACTGTTCGGGAAATGTTAGTTTCCTCCCTTCTTGACCAAGTTTTGAGGAGGTGGGGATGGTTATTACTAAAGCAACTTTTGATTTATGAGCGCTAGGAAAAAAGAGAATGGAGAGTCCAAGGGCGAGACCGCCCGGGGAACTTCGGAATGAAAGGCGTTTGAGCCACTGTACAAGGTGCTTTCCTAGCTGTTTCTGTCCGGCAGCCTTTCTTCACACTGGAAAATTAATCCTTGTTTCTCTTTTTAAATGCTGATTAAATCGCTGTGTCGCGCCACGAAGCAGAATTAGCAGCAACTTGTGTGTATTGCTGGCTGGCGTGGTGCACAGAGCAGAGTGCCTGAGAGCAGCTGTCTGCGGGGGCGGACGAGCCCCGGGGGCCCGGCACACATCCCCGGGGGGCCTTGGCAGCCCTTTCCGTACAGCCAACCAAGTGAGCATCATTTAGTAGAATGGAAATATTGTCATTGTAATAAAACATTGTCATCAGATTAGCAGCTCAAGCTGTGAAAACAAATGTAAGAGCTCTGCCTTCTGCAGGAGGTGATTATCTCGTGAGCGGCTCCGAGCTGATGCAAGTCTCTTTTACGGAAATAAATGAGCCCTGTAATCGGAAAGGTCATCCTGAGTCTCTCCTTTGTTTGTTAGGAGGAATTCTTCATGCTGGCGCGCGGATCCCCTGTCTCAGGCCCGAGTGCATGACTCCTGCGGCTGCCTGGTAGGTTTCTACGGTGTGTTGGAGCCTTTGTCAGTTTCAAACCTCAAGTCACAACAATGAGCTTACTCCCTCTCTGACGTCTGCGACGTCTTCATTATTGTCAACTCAGGGAGCGCCTGCGACTCTGGTTGACCTGAGCAGCTGGTTCTGGGAAACGTTGCGGCCCACAGAGTGAACAGTTACATGATACGGATGTTCCGTGGCTCCCCGGTGGCCTTGCGTGTTCTGTGGGCTCCACAGTGGTCCTGCTATTCATTCCCCACTGTTCATGACCATTGACATCTCGGACATTTATTAAGCAAATTAATCTTCTTCAATTCATGAGAAAGAAGTTAAAATTGCCTTTTGGGGAGAAATTTTCCCCAATTTTAAGGCAGGATGACCTCCAGCATCTTGTCTTATGCTTGCTGGAATATGGAGAGCTATGTAGTAGAAGCTAAGATTCCAGCTGGCTCTTCGGGTTACGGTCAAGTCCTACAGAAACGTACGGGGGTAGGCATGGCACTGTGGAAGCGGGGCCTTAGCTATCCTCTCTGTGCTGGAGATGGGGTTGAAGTTTATTTGGAGAGCTGATTGGAACTCACCTCATAGGAAATCTCAAAAGGTAATTGATAAAAAAGCATCAGCCTGTTAGTCACAGTCACCAAGCTAACGTGCAATCCCAATTTCCAGAAGGGAAAAGCAAAAATCTCAGTTGAAATGACCTGAGGGTCTGTTAGGAAAACTTGGCCCTGAGAAGCGCATGTTTCCTCAGGTTTTCTGTATAGTGGCACATGGGATGTACTCCTTTTACTAGTGTTGTGACTTGAGGTTTTGTCCTAGATGGCCCTGGCCTGTTTTCTTCTCTGACGTGGAGTGTGGGCACGTGAGCGAGAGCAGGGCAGAGCCCCGGGGCAGGGGCGTGGTTGGTGGCTGACCTGAGCATTTGCCGAGACTCTGCCTGTGTCCCTGGGGCGCCAGCTGTCCGGCTGCTCGGCTGTCTTGCGTGCTCCTTTGCAGGGACAACCCAGCTCTCTTTGGCTCCTGGTGTTTTGGACGCGACAATGGATTCCTCCCTCTCTTGTTTATTCCCTTCTGGTATGAAACCGCTAGTTTTTCATTCTGTGCCCTTATTCTATGGCTTTGATTTAATCATCCTGTTAAATCAGCACCGTTTCCTGCAAGCTACCCTAGCTCTGTTTTCACTAGACTGGGTGTCAGTGGCAAAGGAGCACCAACGTACGTGACCTGTAAGATTTCAGTAATATGCACGAAGGGAAGAAAGGCTCATGTGAAACAGCCAGACAAGCCTTGGACATGCGCATAAAGCCGAATCCAATGGGTCCCCTTGCTACAGCCCGTCCTGATGCCAGATCACGCTGGCGCTGATGGTGGGTCAGAACAGATGCAGCATTTCCTGCAGCTTACTGAGCAGTGATTCCTTCCTGTCCATGGCACCTGCGTTCTTTGGGATGCACTTTGAGAAATGCTGCTCCACACGTTGGGAGGCAGAGGACTCCGGTCCAGGAGACGGGACGTCCAGGTGGAGTTCAGACCAACCCATAGAAGGGTGCCGCCCTGCAGCCTGGCCCAGAGGGGCCGCACACGGTGTGCGGAAGGACCGCTGGCTCCCAAAGCCGGGTCTCTGCTCTCCGGAGATCCTGCTGAGCCCAGTTACCGGAAGGCAAAATATTTCTCTCCTCTTGAATTCATACGTGTTATCCAGAGGCCCTGGTGTGCATGAATACGACCATTTCCTTGGATTTTCATCGAACGCATGAGTATCTCTGAACCTACAACAGTGTTCCAGGGTCAGCCCTGCTTTTGAGGGGGACACATTACTTGGCTGACAAGCTACTCCAAGGGGACTGGGATCGAGCTGGCTCCAAAGGACAAGGGGCTGTTTCAGGCTTCACTGTCCCTGGAGAACAAGATGTGACTCAAAGCCTGACGTCAGGACTGAGTGTGGCTTCCCACAGCCTGAGTGGAGGGCACACTCGCTTCCTGTGGCTGCTGTAATGACTTGTCACAAGTCTGGGTGCCTTAAAGCAACAAGTCCATCCTGTCACAGTCTGGAGTCAGAAGTCTGAAATCGGTATACGGGGATGAAATCAGGGTGCTCTGCCTGGAGGCAGTGGCAGAATCTGTTCCTGTCCCTCCCGGCTTCTGCTGGCTCCCTCCTTCCTGTTCCGTGGCCTCCTCCTCTCCCTTTGCCTCTCCCTCTTCCAAGGGTGCATATGCCTGCTTTAGGGCTCACCCTGACAATCCAGGACAGCCTCCCCTTCCCAAGGTGGTTACTTGAATAACATCTGCAAAGTCTCTGCCATTGAAGCCCTTATAGGTAGGTTTCCGAGATTCAGACCTGACACCTTCATGGACCAGTATTCAGCTTACTATAGAGGGCATGTTGGGACAGACCCAAACAGATAAGGTTAGAAAGAGAAACCGAGGACATTTTCTAGCGCACCTGACTTCTTGATCGGAATTTGAATTTTTCTGCAAGGCAGGCACCTGATTGAACACCGTCATTCTAGAGAGATGTGTCCAGATGCAGTGGGCGGATCAGAAAGGAGGCCAGAGGCGGGGAAACCACACAGGGTGCTGTGTTCACCTGTGACTGAGGTCACTGACGTTGGCAGAATTCTAACTGATAATGACTCATTCCTTTCCCCGTCTTTCCCCGTCCATTCAGTCACAGGCCTGGAAGCTTTATCTTGAATTTATCTATGACCCTTACTTTGCTGTCCTTTTACGGGCGTCCGATTCCACGAAAGCCCTGGAGCTGGGGGAGGCCCGTGTCATTTCTAGCGTGCAGATGGGAAAGCACGCTTTAGAAGCTGGAGAGAGCTCCTGGTGGTGTAGCTGCCGTAGTGGATTATCTTTCCTAAACCGTCCCGGGAAACAGTCTGGATCCTGATGGCGCAGGGCGAGCCTCTCTCTGCAGAGACTAGTCTGCGGTTCTGGGCCGGTGCAGCCCTCCCGGTGAGTGCTGGGCCAGTGCGGTCTGGCTTCTACTTATGGACCTTCTGCGAGAAACATGGTCCTTTGAATTCTCGTGCGCAGCCTCCCTCAACTCGGTGCCTCTGACTCTTTTTCGATTTCATCAGATGCCAGGTCATCCCCGTGAGAGTATTTTTCCCCTTTGAGTTCCACCCAAACTTACATAAAGAGAAAGATGTGACGTTCCCGAACATCACTGCGGATGAAGGTCCTGGTGGGATTCTGGTATAATTCTCAAATGCAGGAGACTCTTTTTTTTTTTTTTTTAATATTTTATTTATTTATTTGACACAGAGAGAGAGAGAGAGAGATCACAAGTAGGCAGAGAGGCAGGCAGAGAGAGAGGAGGAAGCAGACTCCCTGCTGAGCAGAGAGCCTGATGTGGGCCTCGATCCCAGGACCCTGAGATCATGACCTGAGCTGAAGGCAGAGGCTTTAACCCTTTGAGCCACCCAGGCGCCCAAATGCAGGAGACTCTTAAGGAGATTGACAAACCAGAACACGTAAAAGCTCACAGAGGAGTTATGAGAAAAGGAAGCTAGGGAAAGTCACATTGAAAGTGATGTCCGTGAGGCTGTGTGTGGCTTATAACCACATTTCTATTTTACCTCTTCGGAAACAATTACAGAAGTGTCCCAACGCAACTGCTGGGGCTCCCTACCTGACCAACCGCCTGGGGCACACTCTGCTCAACCTGTCTGCCTTCCCCTTGGAGGAGTATTTGCTGGTGCCGTCAGAGAGACCGAGGTGGGTCCAGACTGTCCCTGGGTCTTTCCGTTCTTTGAGTGACTGTGCAAATCCTGTTGCTTCAAATATCAGCGTGTTTTTTCGTTTTTGTTTTTTGTTTTAGATTTATCTATTTGAGAGAGAGAGAGAGAGAGCACACAGCAGGGGGAATAGCAGAGGGAGAGGGAGAAGCAGACTCCCCACTAAGCAGAGAGCCCGATGCAGGACTCGATCCCAGGACCCCAGGATCATGACCTGAGCCGAAGGCAGAGGCCTAACCAACGCAGCCCCCCAGGCGCCCCCTCAAATGTCAACATTCTTAAAAACTCAAAAAAGTCAAATGCTTCCCGTTGATGCTCATAAAAATTCCAAACAAATGCTGCCGACCTTAATAAGGTTGCTTAGTGCTGGCTTTCGCTCTCCCCCGCGGGGGAAAGATGTATAAATGGGGATTCCCTCGGGGAGTCAAAAGGCAGTTTTACCTCTTTGGAGAATAAGGGCCGCTGACTTCCCAGCGCAATGGAGCGGCCTCCCTTGAGATGACCTCCACCGTGGAGCCTCTGACACACGTGCAGCCTCTGATCCGTGAACGTGGGTGCAACCGCTCTCCTAGGCGGTTTCTGGGGCGGCTTTTGTTTGGTGCTGAGTTTCCTTGAGCCTAAGGAGGTGAATCTGGACGAGGAGTGTGGGGGTGAGCGCTGCTCATCACTTTAGATGGAGACCACTCGGGCCACTCCCTCAGCTCTCCTGCGACCTCAAACACATCCTGTTGCCTTAATACAGAAGTCCCCCTGGGTCTGTCTGCAGTGCTTGTGATACCCCTGCCTTCTCCTGCATCCTCCTTACCTTTGCCATCCCAGCAGCTCTTCCCCCCCACCCCCGACAACTCCCACCTGCCACTCCTGCTGCCCACCGCTTAGATCTTTTTTTTTTTTTTTTAAGATTTATTTATTTGTGAGAGAGAGAGGGAGAGGGAGAGAGAATCCCAAGCAGACTTCTGCTGAGCACAGAGCCCGACACAGGGCTGGATCCAATGACCCTGTGGTCACGACCTGAGCCAAAATCAAGAGTCAGAAGCTCAACTGACTGAGCCACCTGGACGCCCCCAAGATCACCTCTTATATTTTTATACGTGTCCCGTAATCTGTTTTTCAAAAGCAGGGCTTGTATGCCTAGGGCTTAGCATAATATCTGGCACCTAAAAGGTGTTCGTTCATTGTCCCTCAAATGAATTCATCCTTGAATGAATGAATGAATGAATGAATGAATGCATTGAGCCCAGTGGGAATGTATCCTTATTCCTTTGCCTCAGGTGCTGCTCAGGGTAGCAGCACTGTCAATGGAAGGCTGTTCTTCAGTTTTACTCTATCCAGAGAGTATGAAACAAAGTTAAATACAGCCTTCATTTTTAATGCCCGATAGTTTTGGAAGCTTCGTAGGTTCCAGATACTGCACAGCCCACGGGATATGGAGGTAAGAGATGTCATCCTCACCTAGGGAAACTCACAGGGCTGCATAAATGATAAGCTAGCAGACAGACCCTCAAAACCCAGGGTGACAGTTGAATCAGTGGTGGGAGATGTCGGGTGTTGTGAGAACCCAAAAGAGGAGAAAATCAGCTCCAGCTGAAGTCCTCTGGGACACCTTCCTGGATGGGGTGGTGTTTGCATTAGAGATGCAAGAAGCCAGAGTAAGCAAAACAGTGCAAAGGGGGGTAACTTGAAAGAGTGATGGATTATGTAAATCGGAATAGCCAATCTGCGGGAAGAGTGACCTTTAATTAAAATAGTTAGTATGCTGGTGATTCCATGTCCTGGACATGATATGCATTTCCTAACAAAGTATCAGTCCCCGTAGGACACTTTCCAGTATGGCAAGCCTTAGCTGCCCCTGCTGAATACGCAAGGTCCTCCACGGATGCCTGACGCAGGAACCACCCTCCAGCCCCCAATGCCTGTCTGTGCCCTGAGCACCTGTGCGGTCAGACCACTGAAGATGGATGATCGGGGGCTGCTTGTTCTCAGGCCATCATAACTCGTTAGTGGCGGCGAAGTGCCCTGTGCTTGGACATGCTGGGTCGCTGGTTAGACCACTAACTCCTGGCCACCTCCAGGGGGCGGTGGGGGTGCTCAGTTAAGCATCTGTCTTCCGCTCAGGTCGTGGTCCCAGGGTCATGCGATCCGGACTTGCGCTGGGCTCCCTGCCCAGTGGGGAGCCTGCTTCTCCCTCTCCCTCTGCCTGCTGCTCCCTCTGTGTGTGCTCACCCTTTCTCTCTCTCTGTCAAATACATAAATAAAACCTTTTAAAAATAAGTAAGCAAAATAAAAAATAAAGCACTAACACCTGTTCCTGTTATCAGGCTTGGCGGCTGGTCTTTCGGAGTGCAGATCCCTGATCAAGTTCAAGATCCACATCCAAACACATCGCTACTGGACACTCTGGCGAAGGTAATAGTTTTCCTATTTTTATTCCTGTGTTAGAGAGCATCTGGGGAAACTCAGCATGCAGGTATATTCATGGGCATGAGAGGAACCGAATCAGACCCCAGCATTTGTTACTATGAAATAAAAACAGATGTACAAAAGAGAAAAGGAGTTGCTTCCCTTTAGAGTAGTTTACTGCTTTTTGTCAAGTCCAGAATTCACCTAATGGAGCTAATGCAAATGAAAGCATCATCTGTCCTTTAAAACACCCATTGTCGGAATAACTGAAAACATAGCTAGCTTCCTTGGTGGCTCAGGAGCTCTTCCCTATGTGCCCTGGGGATCGCCTTGTTCCAGAAGTCTGGATGGACCGAGAGCCAGCACGGAGAAGAGGTCCCTACTCAGGACTCCTAGTAGGACTCTGGGCTTTCGAGCCCTGCTGGGACGATCCCAGTGAATTACAAACGTTTCCCTCCGCATGGCCGAGACTACATGGGAGGGCTCTTCAGCTGTGTGGGAATGAAGAGTGGATCCTAGGAAACACGGCTTCGTCCACCAGCAGTAACTCAGAGATGGTGACTCACAGCAGAAACTTCTCCAAGCAAAGAATGACACAGTCTTCAGAGGGGGAAAGACCAGAGATTCAGAGCTTTCCTTCCCAGGGATGGGTGACCTAGTCTGGTGTTGGTGCCGATGGAGAGAGAAATCTAGAAAGAGTAGGGTGTGGTGGTGTGGGGTCCCCTTGCAGTGAGGTGGAGCTTTGTGAGCCCCGGAAGGCACGCTGCCTGTGGTGGGGTGGCACTTTTGTGGACCGGGGTAAGGCGAGTGCCTGCTGGGGCTCCCCTCAGAGGCATTGACTGTCTTCACCAGTATTTCACAGTGTAATCCGAGGAACGTTGGCACATGCGTGCTTTGCTGTATGACCCCCGATGGAAGTTTTAACCGTCCCGTTTCACTAGGTAACCGCTGACGGAGAATTTCCGTCGCCGTGTACCCCTGGTCGCAAATCCCTCCTTTAGCTGGAGTTTCTTCAAATCTCTCTTCCTCTGTGGGCAGCCCATAGGAGAAGATTTACAGCTCATGAGGAAAACATCAAGATTCATAGCTTGGGAGAAAAATCACTTAAAATACCTTTGCTGGCTTCTCGATCGTCTGATACGGCTAGTATTAAGTGTGCCAAATTGGGAGAAGGAATCTGATCATGTCTTCTGAGAATATTTTACCTTTTTAATCGATACCAGTCCAAAACATTCTTCAGAGCGGGTGGTCGTATCTTTGTGTGCAGACATGTGGGGCCCGCAGTCCAGGCTTCCCCAGAAATGTGCTTTGGTGATGAGGGAGCGTGTGATTTCTGTGTTTCCCTGACACTGGCTCCTTTCTTTTTCTTAAGATTTTTTTAAAGGATTTATTCACGTATTTGTCAGAGAAAGAGAGCACAAGCAGGGGGAGCAGCAGGCAGAGGGAGAGGGAGAAGCAGATTCCCTGCTGAGCAGGGAGCCCCATGTGGGGACTCAATCCCAGGACCCTGGGTTCATGACCTGAGCTGAAGGCAGATGCTTAACTGACTGAACCTCCCAGGTGCCCCACCTGTGCAGTTTCTGATGCCCTTTGCCAGGCACAGGCATGCCCGTGCATTGTACTGGGGTGTCTGGGGAGTGAGCCCCTTTGTAAGGAGCTAGGGAATCAGGGTGCTGCAGAGGCTGTGAAGGGCTCTGCGGTCTGCAGGCCCTGAGGTGCTCTTGGTGGCTGACATCCTGTCAAATCATGCATTCCCTTTTCAGGAATTAGCCACTGGTGGTGGCTTTGGCCTTTAGAGTACATTTGTAAGAGGCCTTCTGATTTCCATAGCATTTTTGTAGAGAAAATGGGAAATTTGCATAGAAATAGACCAGGATGAATGAATGTATTGTGTTGTAGAATGGCTGTCCCAGGACCTTTGAGTTATTTCATTGACATCTGGAGTGTTTAGCTTGTTTAATCCAAACAGCTTCTAGAATGTATGCACTTCAGACAAGAAGGCCAGGCACAGGTCCCCTCCCAGGGTCCGGCGGCGTGCATTCCTCAATGCGCAGTGGGGTTTGAGACATTTGAATAGCCATGGAGGGTTTTTTTTTTCCCCTTGCAGCTAAGTAGTTGCTTTTCTGAGACACGGTTCCTCGTGATTCCTGAGAGGAAAGGTCTGTTTTCAGGTGTCCTATGTTCTTGAAAGCAGATTAACTTCCTCCACCAGGTACCGGATTTTACCACGTCCTGACTTACAGGCTGGCGGGGAGGGAAATCTCACATCTTATTTCCGGAACACGGCCTCGTGTTTTAGAAAATCATTCTTCAGAGAAGAAAAGAAAGAAAGAAAGGAAGGAAAGAAGGAAGGGAGGGAAGGAGGGAGGATGGAAGGGAAAAAAAGTTCTTCTTTTGGACTGTGCTAAGTCTGAAATGTTAATTTTCAGATCACCCTAAGGTATGTATTATTTATCTAAAGAATTTAAAATTTCTCCCAAGGAAGGGCCAGTTCACAGAACTGAAATGAAGGTCAAGAATGCTTCAGCCTCTGGGAGTCACTCATTCCCTGTTGAGGTAATTCTGTATGGCAGACAACCACAAGCCGCCTACTAGCATCAGCAAGGAACATTCCTGAGCCCTCGGTCCGTGGGGCCGGGGCTCAGCAAGTGCTCCAGGAGTCCCTCCCTGTGTGGAGGCTCCTTCACTGGGCGCTGGTTCTGCTCCCTGGTCCTGCTCCCTGGCTGTGGTCTCACTCCACCTTCTCCGTGCCCACCGACTGCTCTCTGTCACTTGCTGCTTCGTCATCTTTGATGGCCACCTGTGGAGGGGACATGTGGAAATATGCCCTTTGAGCAACAGGCTGCTTCCTGCCTGTGGAGAACTGGGCTCAGAGCCCTTTTCCATTGGTGTCTTCTGCTTGGCGGAACCCCCGACCTCATTCCTGGGAGGTGCTGTAGGCTCTTTGTCCACCTGAGGTCCATGGCCGCACATGGTTCTTGTTGAGACACGCTGCTCCTTCTAAATGGGCTGCCTAGTGTTTGGGAATGTCAGGGTATGATGGGGCATCCCCACCTTGGGTCTCCAGATGACCTTCTGTCCTCTGAGAGGGTCACTTAGTACCACCCTTGCGGCGTTCTACACGGAGCTTCTGGCTGCCACCTCCTGACTCGGGCTTCATTCTGGGACCATCTCCTGCCATTCTGTGTCCAGGTCTGCAAACCCCAGCCAAGGAGTGCAGTGGGCATGATTTCTCTCTTTGAAGTTGCCGCAGGTGGCCCTTCACCAGATGTTTTGAACTGCATCTCTTCTGTTATCGGTATCAATTTTCTTGCCATTTCCCCCTTGCATTTCTCGTTTTTTTCCCATAATTTCCATATTTGTCTAAGTGTCTCTTTGTCACCTACGTGCTGATCTTAAAACCAATGCAGTATATTTTCCATGTTTGTGACAGTAATGAGGTTCCCATGAGCAGGGTACCAATGTGTGTATCAGCCACCCGTCGCCATGATAGCGCTGTGTAAGATGCTGCCGTGGGTCCCTGTGGCTGCCACAGTGCATCTTTATCAGGTCCTGAGTCCAGGGATCCTCTTGCTTGAGGCTTGGCGGTGTGGACCTGGCCAGTCACGACCACGTGTGGCAGGCTGGCTGTGGCCTCCCTGGCATGATGGTGGGGGACTCCATCCAGCAGAGGCACAGAGGGGATGTAGGCACAGGGGAGCCCTTTTCAAACCCATCCTGTGCCACATTCTGTTGGCCAGAGCGAGCCATGCAACCGAGCCCTGTGACCGAGCCACATGACCGAGCCACGTGACCGAGCCCGTGGTCAGAGGGGGAGGTGTAAGGGTGGCATAAGGGCTCAGAGGGTGTGGAAGTGTGGATTTGGGGAGGGTGAGGAAGTGGGGCCATAAATGCAATGAAACACAGGTGTTGCTGAGCCCCTAGGGAGTGGGGCAGGGCGTGAGCAGGCTCCGGGCCACGCCACCGCGAACTGCAGCAATGGCACTTTGGTCTCCATACCCATGTTCCGTGTCGTTCTTAAGTCAAAAACAAACAAACAAACAACAACAACTCCACCCTGCTTTTAAAATAAATTAAATTAAAACAAACAAATGAAACACAATGAAAACGAAAACCTTGACTTAGAGAAAAGGCCACCATAGTCTCTCCTCTTTCCCTCCAGTGAAGCAGCTCAGGGAGCCACGGCGTGGGGCAGAGCCAGGTCCCAGACAGCGATCCCGGGAGTTCCGGTGTCCACCAAGAGGGTTTTCCCTACTATGTTCACCTGTCCCTTGACTTCAGCAAGATCCCAGCTTTCTGACGTTTCCAGAAATAGGGCCAGTACCTGTGTGTGAGAGCCCAGGGTGGCAGGAAGGGTCTGCATGGCAGGAATCATTGTTGGACGCAGGAGGTACCCCTGGTCTGTGATGTGAGCCCCCGTCACAGTGCCTATGTCCCCGTCACAGAAACTGTGCCCTCCCGTACTTTCCAGAATGAAGTATGTGAATTACACACATCTGTGAATTTGGAAATACACATTTTGTCTTAAAAATTTGTTACCCAGGGGGTGTCTGGCTGGCTCAGTTGGTGGAACATGCGATGCTTGATCTCAGGGTCATGAGTTCAAGGCCACATTAGAGCTTACTTAAAAAACAAAAGATATATATATATATATATATATATAGATATCTCCATATATAGATATATATATAT
>LNAC01000184.1:2644754-2714781 GCA_002007465.1 Ailurus styani
CTCTCTTTCTTAAAAAAAAAAATATATATATATATATATATATATATATATATATATATATATATATATATATATATATAATAAAAATATTTAAAAAATTGTTACACAGTCTTAGATCTGCTCAGACTCACCCTAGAAGACCCCAGGACATCCTGGGTCCTGTGGTTGTCACACCCAAGTGGGATGCCTTCCTCTTTGGAGTTAAAAAAAAAATGATTTGCAAAAATTTCTCTATGACCTTAAGAAACTATTTGAAGAAGAGGGTGAGTAGCTGGCATGAAAGAGAACGGGGTCTGTTTTATGACCCCTTAAGGAAGTCGGGCTACCGGAGAAAGGCTTGGGGAACCTTGTCTGGTAGATGAGTTGTCTTTTTGAAAGTGCATGAGAAATAGTTTATTACTTCGCTGTTCCCATGAGCACGCAGCTGCCACCCGGGAACCTGGTTGGAAGACAATGGGTCCTAGTGAGATGAAGTGGAAAAGAAACGCAGTTGCAAGCAAGGGACTTGAGGTGTGGTCCTAATTTTGCAAACGGAAGACCTGGATAGGTTCTTCCAAATAGGTTCTGACTTTGTGGGAAACAGCTCTGCTTCTGCAGAGAACAGTTTTCTGTCACAAAAGACAGCACTGTCTAGAGAAATCAGCTGTCTAATCGATGGAATTAAGCCCAGAAGTTGCCAGTTAAGTCCTTAGATTTCTCAAAGACAACTCACCAGCTTTCCAAACTGAGTGTACTTAAAAAAAAAAAGTCATTAAAATATTGATATCTCGAAATATGGATACTGATGGTTCAATTAGTCCTTTTTCCTGCTCCTTATTATCTCAGCTTTAATAACATTGTCTGTCTCCTGTTCTCTCTTCCATCTTCTGCCTGTCTGATGGACACGCTACTTTATTCTCCACACTCAGCCAATGTTCAGTTCAATTTATTTTGAGAAATAATGTTCCGCATTCAGTTATTAATTTGAAACTAATCATTTTTTTCTGATCATTTTCTCCGCTTTTAATTTGCAGGTCAAATTTTATTAGCTTACCAACTGGGAAAGAAAAAAAATGGTGGGTTTAGGTTCCTTTTTCGCTGTGAGAATATAATTATAGAGCAACATTCACATTTGTTCTGGGGAAAATTCATCTATTTTTAGCTGGAAATTATATGCTTGAGATAAATATAAAATTAGCAGACAGAAATTCACTGCTCTCTGCCAGCCGTGCGGGGACACTGTGCTGGGTCTGACGTTCAGGTGTTGTTGAACCCAGTGGACATGTGTCTTTTGTGTCCAGGAATAGCCAACAAAGACTTAGGAACTGATTTCATGAGAGCCATGATGTTATCTTTCTTTTTTAGGTGTGGTACAATCAGAAGGGCTTTCATTCCCTACCTTCCTACTTAAATCATCTGAACAACCTTATACTGTGGAGACACTTACCCCCTGCTCAGGACTGGAGACAATACGGTAATGTTGTTTTTCATGCATTATCATTCGCTTGCTCTCAAAAGACAACGTTTCTAAAGGTGAAAGAAGCAGAAAAGATCAAGTGAAGCGTGAAGCCTGGTGAGAAGGTTTTTATAGGGCAGCCTGTTCCTATATAAATAGATGTGGCAGGGTGGACCCTTTTTGCCTGTTTGGGATCATTAACTGTTCTTAGCTTCCTGCAGTTGTGACCAAATCTGCACAGGGAGGGGTATAAAAGATGATTGAGTCCCCCCTCCGTGACTTTAATATCTTACAGGACCAAGAATAATTTCTTTTTTAAAGGACATTTTTATACGGAATATTCTTGTAGATAGTAGCGATCCCCCATGTTGTAAACATCATAGTAAACATCATAGTCTGTTCTGTTCTGGGCCCTCAACTCGTCAGTTATCTAAGCTGATCGAGGACTTAACCACCTATGCTTTCCTATTTTGAAATAATGACATTATTTGGTTTTTATTTGAAAGAGATTTATTTTGAAAACTGGATACAAGTTCATTTCTGAAATCCAGAGTGAAATTGTTGATTTAAGAAAATGTTATTTGCTTCCCTTGGGTGGGATAAATTGTAATTTATCAAATTCTTTCAGTTTCTTAAAAAAAACAAAGGTAAGAAAGACATCCAGTGTATAAGCACCAACAGGCCGTACCCATCATAATTTATTCACAAGATACGCTTGTTGACCTGTCAGTCCACATGGGAGGAAACACGGAGAGATTACCCCTCTGTGTTCTCACTTTACCCCAGCCTTATCTTTCACTTCCATGTTTGTTTTCCTTTCTCCACCAGTATTTTAATAAAACAAGGTTTAATTATTTTTTGACACTTTAATTATGTTGGAACAATAGTAGGTAACGTACGAAAGTGAAAATAAGCCTGCCTAAGAAAAGTAGAAAAACGCAGAGGTCCCTCAGATGACGGACAGCAGAGCTCTATTTACTAAGTATCTGGAATAGATGAGGGTCTCTAGTCAATGTTTAACACCCATGGTGTCATTTCATTTTCACAGTGGTTTTTTTTTTTTTTAAGATTATTTTTATTTATTTATCAGAGAGACAGAGAGAGCACGAGCAGGCAGAGTGACAGGTAGAGGCAGAGGGAGAAGCAGGCTCCCTGCCGAGCAAGGAGCCCGATGTGGGACTCGATCCCAGGACCCTGAGATCATGACCTGAGCCGAAGGCAAGCTGCTTCACCCACTGAGCCACCCAGGCGCCCCTTCACAGTGCTTTTGTTAGGCAGTCAGTATTAGCCTACTTCACTGATTAGCAAACCAAGGTTAAGAGAAATCACCTACCAGCAATGGCTCTGAGCAGGTTCAGTAATGGGGCCGTGCTGTGGCTCAGGTCTAGTTGGCAGCAGAGTCTTCACTTTACTACTCCCGGGAACTGAGAGGTCACTTGTGTTGGGCATGAGTAGAACTGCCTCTTAGAGCGATGTTCTTGAACCACGGATCTTGGAGGATAGGCAAAAGTCTGATCGAAAGCTGCTGTAGGTATTAGCAATGCAAGAGAATCATAGTGTCCTTCAAGGTCAGTAGCAGAGTCCCGTTTGACCTTGTCATAAAGGTGAGTGGAGAGAGACAACTGTGGTTGTCTGAGGCCAAATTCTTCTTGACCTTGTCTAACGGAGTGAGGACTGTGTACTTTCCTTAATAGACAGCCTTCATCTATATTTGAGAATGAGAATGTCATGATCAAAGTGATGTGTTAGGCAAAATAATCTGGAAGCCGTGTGCTAAAGGGCAGAGGATTGGTTGCAATCAAGAGACCTATTGGAAGTTTGTTGCTCACATGTAAGACTAGCGTGACTCTGGAGGAAGGAAAAATGAAATTACAACGTTCAGACAGATGGGAGAAAGGGTCGAAGTGTTAGGAATGGAGAAAGGAGAGAATTCAGAGAACCTGACAAGTAAAGAAATGTAGAAAAAGAGTTTAAAGGCCATAGATGAGAAATCTGAGCTCTCAGGAAAAAATGAGGGTCCTGGTTGGTAAAGACGAGATTGTAAGAACCAAGTCAGGAGAAACAGGTGTTCAGAGAAGGGGTAAAGTGCAGAGATGCCTGGTGTGAGTCACACGTTGGATGAAAATGGGCCGTAGGGTTCAGAGAAGGAGAAGGACCAAGTTCAGGAGAAGGAGCGTGAACAAAACCTTTCAGCCTGCCCCCTTGATGAAGATGGTGGTCAAGCCCATCAGTGAGCCATCCCGCGTGGATCATCAGAACGTGGGAGAATGCAGGGCTTAGGCTGGTCGCCTCCAGAGAGCTGGCCCAGCGGAGTTGTAGGGACGGAAATCCGAGCGGATGGGAAGACGCTGAGAGAAGCTCTTTTGGGATATAGGAACCTGAACAGATACCCCCTGTTCTATGGAAGCTTGCTGAAAATGAGTGAGAAGAGAAACTGTGTGTGTGTGTGTGTGTGCGCGCGTGCGTGCACGCACACACTTCTGTGCACATGTGCGAATGTAAAACAAGGAGTGATTGGAGGTTTGGGGAGATGATAGAATGAAAAGGAATATTTTGGTTTGTAACTTCACATTTTACTCTTGTACAAGCTATAAAGGCAAAAGCATCAAACACTATAAATCTGAGGTAATGGGAACAGGACATACAAAGGTGTAATGTGTGACATCAGTAACAGATTTTATGTACTGTGGATATCAGATGCTGTCATGAGGGTCCTAAGGGGCTCCCAGCGCGACTGGACGTGCTGTCTAGACAGATCTGAGGCCAGAGGAGGAATCAGGCAGGGCGGAAACCTGTGTCCCCGGAGATGAAAACCATGATCACAACAACTAAAATTTCCCTGCCCAAGGAACAGAATGGTGTCGCTACCAAAAGGGACCTTAACTCGTAAGAGCTTGAGTTAAACACATAAGCCTTAACTTGGGTTCCAGCTATGAGCCACAATCTTGAGTCCTGCGTTCGGTCAAGCCCCTGTGTCGTGGATCACTGGCTGGGGTCACGGGAACAATGCTGATCCAATGTGGGTGTCAGTCCACTTGTGTCCCGTGGGCTTGGCTTCCTGGGTTAGATGACGTGCTTCTCAGAAACTTCTCCTGAGCGGAGTGGAATCCTCGTTGGTTGAAAATGCACTGACTTGAAAAATACGTTTATCCTCAGTTATTAGAAACTTTAGTGATATTTTGTCTCCATCAGAATTTCCTCATTTGCCTCGTTAAGGCAGTGGTCACGGGAAAGGAAGGTTTGGGCAGTAAATAGGGGGCATAGACGTCACAGGAATCAAATCAGGAGAAAGTTTGTGCATTAGTATCAAAGGGTCGATGAGGAACTCGGTGGGCAGGGCTCAGAACAGGAGCGTTCTGCTGCACCCTGTGGATGCTTGCCTGAGCAGCTGGGGATGGGTGGGGGCTCCCAGGGGCATCCTGGCACTACTAGCTGAACGTAGGATCACCGTGCTACCCAGACAGCACAGCCTGCTCTCATCACTGTGGGCCTGTGGCAGGGTCTTTGCGACACGGACATACCTGCTTTAGAGATGAAGGAACTTTCAGGACTCCGACGCAGCCCCCCGATAGCAGTCTCCAGAGCCCAGGGTGGGGCCTCTTGCTGTGTCCCAGTGGGCTGGCCACTCCTTGGAGCCCTCCCTGTAAGCACAGAACTCAGTGTAGCGTCCGTTCAAATGGAGTTGTCTTCTGAAGTCCCGGGAGGCTGGCGCTGGCCTAGCCCGAACAGATGTGGTTTGCACCGTGAATTCTCCAGGTCGATTCCTTCCTCCTGCACAGGTGCCTCCTGCTCCGTGGCTGTGCAGGTGGCCAGGACACGCTCGGGTGCTGGGATGGGCGGTTTGCAAGTGCTCCCCATGGCCTCGGGGACACAGGTGCGGCCGCGGAGAAGAGGAACACGGCCGAAGGGCATGTCCGAGTTACTTGCACTGCTGGCCACGTAACACTTCTTGGGGTTCCAGGGGAGATGAGGTTAGTGGAGGCCAAACCCCAAATCTTTTTTTTTTAAAGATTTTATTTATTTGTTTGACAGAGAGAGAGAGATCACAAGTAGGCAGAGAGGCAGGCAGAGAGATAGGAGGAAGCAGGCTCCCTGCTGAGCAGGGAGCCCGATGCGGGGCTCGATCCCAGGACCCTGAGATCATGACCTGAGCCGAAGGAAGAGGCTTTAACCCACTGAGCTACCCAGGAGCCCCCCAAAACCCAAATCTTAACCATGCCTGTCTGTGCACATCCCATGGTTAGCGGCAAATCTTGTCCCTTCTGCACTTGAAATGCTGAAAGTGCCTATTTTCACCAACATGCACCAACACTTCCCTGGCCCAAGGCACTGCCTGCTCTCACCCAGGTGCCAGGACTGGCATCTCAGGGGCGCCCCTCTGCTCCCCGGCCCACATCTTAGGTCTCCGAATGTGTCCACAGTCACCCATGGAATGCGTCCCTCAGATCACACATGCCTCCAGCTTCATCATTACTAATCATCATTAATAATAAGAAACAAACCCTCCCCCGTGACCTACAGGGTCCTCCCAGGTCTGGCCCAGCAGCCCCTCAGCTTCTTTCCACCCCCCTCCCCAGGCAGCGCAGCTCTGCCCCTGGGGCCCCTGGCTGTCTCCCCCACACATCCCCTAGGTCCCTGCCTCAGATGTTCCCCATCATTCCAACCTCATTTCCTGCCATGCATCGGTCCCCTCCACGCACCGACCCCGTACACCTGTCATCCTGTGCAGCTGCCTTTCCTCCACCAGTGTGGTCTCTCCCATCGTTCTTTACCTTTTTCTGCTCACCCTTGGGCATTCTTTTTTTTTTTTTTTTAAGATTTTTTTCATTTATTTCAGACAGAGAGTAAGAGAGAGCATGAGGCTTTGGGAGGGAGGAGCAGAGGGAGAGGAGAAGCAGCCTTCTTGCTGAGCAGGGAGCCTGACACTGGCCTCGATCCCGGGAGCTTGAGATCATGACCCAAGCTGAAGGCAGACACCCAACTGAATGAGCCCCCCAGGAGCCCCTGTGGATTCTTTTTTTAAGCCACTTTATGGAGATATGAATGATGGACATACAAAAAGCTGGAGATATTTAACAGGCACAACTTGATGAGTTTGGAGCTAAGTATACACCTGTGAAGCCACCAGCACAGTCGTTACCATAAGCATATCTTTTGCCTCTAGATGTTTCCTCCTACCCTATCTGAATCTGGCTGCCTGTCTACCTCCCTCCCTACCTTGTCTTTATTTTTGTGATAAGAAAGCAACTTAAGATCTTAGCAAATGTTTAAGAGCACAATCCAGTACTTTAAACTGTAGGCTACATGCTGTACATTAGACTTCTAAGACTCCTTACTTGTGTAACTGAAACTTCAGACCCTTTGACCAACCTCTCCCCATTTCTTCCTCCCCACCGTTCCTTGGTACCCGCCATGCCACTCTCTGCTTCTGTGACTGTAGCTCTCTTAGAGTTCCTGGGCAGGTGGGATCCTGTAGTCTTTGTTCTTCTGCGTCTAGCCTAATTCATGGAAACAATCAAGAAAATGGAAAGGTAACCGACGTAATGGGAGAAGATATTTGCAAACCAAATACATATAAAGTTAATATCCAAAATATATAGGGAACTCCTGAAACTCAGTATCAAAACAATAACCGGAATAAAAAATGGGCAGGGGACCTGAATAGACATTTTTTTTCCTTAGGATTGATTTATTTATTTGCAAGAGAGGTGGCGGGGGCGGGCAGAGGGAGAGAAAGAATCTCAAGCAGACTCCTCACTGAGAGCAGAGCCCGATGTAGGGCTCGATCCCACAACCCTGAGATCATGACCTGAGCCACCCAATATCAAGAGTTGAATGCTTAGCCAACTGAGCCACCCAGGAGCCCCAGTCCTTAGTGTTATTATTATGTGTTTGTATATGCCTTTGGGAATAAGAACGTGAACACTTCTGGAAGGTGCCCCTAGGATGGATGTTTGTGTTTTCCAAAGTCCTTCCTTATCCCTAGGAGGTGCTCCAGAAATGTGTGTTAAAATGTGAAGTAAAGGAGCGGCTGCCTGGCATTGTGGGGTTACTGTAGCCTATTCCGCCAATCTGTTCCACTATAGTTATGTTTAGGAACAAAGATCAACATGGACTAAAATAAGTATGAAATACTTTCATTATTGTGGCTTACCAAGTTGCCATAATTTTACTACATTGAGACATTCCAGAATAATCCGAGGGAATGACCGTCTGAGGACGTTTGCTGCACCAGGCTAAGCACTGAGTCAATTTAGGAGAGATACAATAATCCCTGGCCCATGTGGACACGCAGGGACCTTCCACGAGGGAAGAGTCAGGATGCAAGAGCAAAGGGAGATTTGCTTTGATTTCATTTCACTCGGGGCCGTGGTGGTGGGGGCGGCACTGGAAATGCTGGGGTTTCCCTGCTTCAGCCCCTCCTGCCAATCCCACCCAGACCTGGGGACACCATCCGTGATGTGTTGCCACATGAGAGGTCTGAGCCCAGCCACGACACGGCGGGCTAGACCCTGCTCATCGGGCTCTCTGCATGCTGGCATCCCCTGAGCCTTGGGAACACTACTGGCTTCTGCAGATCCAGAGAGATTCTGATTTGATGGGCAGGCAGTTTTAGATGGCCCGAGAGATTCTCATGTACAGCTGGGCTCAAGAAGCATTGAGCCAAACTGGAGAGCTGATGGTCATGAGGCAGGGAGTCAAGGAGACAAGGGTACATGGGAATCAGGGTAAAGAGTCTCGCCCTCACTTTCTCTCCTGCCCTTGGGAGTAGGACCACCTGCTTCCCTTACCACTGCTACCTGGAAACCCAGGACCCTTGCTGGGGGCAGGGCGGGGGGGCTTTGCCTCTAGAGCCAGAAAAACCTCTTCTCTTCTTCCCACCCTGCCAACTCCTCACTGGTACCTTTCCTTCTGGATCCTCTTGGGGCTACAACTCATGGTGGGGGGGCAGGGACCCCTTTGAGGAAGGAAGTGGGTCATTGCAGGTCGCTCGGAGATGGTGATGTGCCTGGGAGCGAGGAGTGACAGATTATGGTTTTCCCTGCATGACTTGTGATGCAATAAGATAAACTCCAGGCATAAATCCCCAGTTCAAACCAGGGAACAGGGGATCCTGGTAGATCTATTTAGTTGAGCTTCCGAAGGGACTGCTAGCAGGGATCAGGAACCGGCTGTCATCAGTGACCTTCAGCCTCTGCTTTCGGGGTCTGGGGATACTTGAGAGCACTGGGGTGAATCAGAAGGGACACTCTGGGAGTGAGGGCTCTGAGCACTGAGAAGGATCGAGGGGGAACAGGGACAGAGAGAGACACCAGCCATGACACCCTGCGTGGACCTGGAGCCGCCCCGTCCCTCAGAGATGGGGAGCCCGGCACACACCTGGAGGGTCTTGTCTCCAGGAACATCTTGTGAGTTCACGCCCATGTGAGTACAATGAAATGCATGAACTCTGGGAAACAGAACACAGATGAGAAGGAAAAGCCAGGCTGCGGTTCAGAGTGGGGTAAGAGGAAGCTGGCTGGTACCTGCTACATGGCGATCACATCACAGTATACAAATGTAGCGGATCCGCACGTTGTACACCTTAAATTTACACAATGTTCCATGTCAGATATATTTCAGTAAGAAAGGAGCTGGCTAAGGCCCAGATGGTAATACACATTTTCACTAGATACAGAGAAACAGGTTATTGATTGCAGAGCTCTCTGCCCTACTCAGAATTTTTGATTTAAAGGACAAGCACAAAATACCCCCAAGAACACAGAGGAAAAAGATGATATAAAACTGACTATAGGAGAAGAGCCGGAGGAATTAGGTGAAGAAGGAGAGCAGACAAACAGTGATTAAGGGAACAAGCAACGGTGTTAGAAGAAAAGTAGCAAGAACAAAACAAGTCTGGGCCAATGCAAGAGTTTACTGTCGGTCAGGCAAAATTCCTGAACTGGGAGACTGGGAGATCTGGAAATAGCAATCACTGATGAACCATCCTGCTGAATTTTCAAAAGTTCAAGGGTAAAGAAAATTTATACATATTTTTTACAAAGCTGTAAGTAGCAAGAACAGATTACTTTGAAAGTAATACAAGTAAGACCAGCTTCTGACTCTGGAAAATTTGCCTTAAGACCTCCTCTTTGATGCAGGCATTATTTCAAAGCGTGTTGTGTAAATTCTAGTTTTTTGGGATTTGCCTGTTGTCTTTCTAACTTAATGACTTCTAGTTTGATTCACTGTGGTCAGAAGATGAATTCTGTGTATTTTAATCATTTTCGGTTTGATGGAGGTTTGTTTTGTGGTCCATGTGTGGTCTGCGTTGGTGCAGTTTCCACAGGTGATTAAAAAATATATCTTTGGGAGCTCCTGGGTGGCTCAGTGGTTAAGCATCTGCCTTTGGCTCAGGTCATGATCCTGGGGTCCTGGGATCTGGTCCCGCGTCAGCCTCCCTGCCCAATAGGGGAGTCTGCTTCTCCCTCTCCTTCTCCCCTGGCTTGGGTTCCCTCTCACTGTCTGTCAAATAAATAAATAAAATCTTAAAAAAAAAAATGTGTCTTTGGCTGCCATTGGTAGGACTGCCCTGAGTATGTTAGTCAGGTTCTGTTCTTTGGTTCTGGGCTCAATTCATCTCTATCTTTGCTGATTTTCTGTCCAATGGTTCCATCATCTGATGAAGGATTGAAATGCCCCAATATAATTGTGGATTTATCCATTTCTCCTCTCAGCTCTATCAGTTTTCAGTTCCTGTATTTTGAGGCTCCGACATTTGGTGCGTACACTGTATCAATCTCTGCCTTTCGATTGGCGTATTTACAATCAAGAGGCTTCACGTCCCGATGATCTTAAGTCTGGTACTTCATTATTTGTTTCGTTTCCTCTGGTTCTTTTCTCGCTCTCCTGTGAGTGGCTTGAATAGCTTTTCAGGATTCCATTTTGGTTTATTTGCGACATTTTCGGTATATCCCTTCATCTCATTTCCTTGGTGGTGGTTGGAGGTGTACATGTGTGACCCTCAGGGTCCTCTGCTCTGGGCAGTTCCCATCTTGCAGGCTCCTGCAGTGCCTCATCTGAGGTGTGCGAGAGGCACCACCACCTGCCGTGTTCTTCCCACATCCTGAGGTCCCCGGGGGGCTGCTGCCTTGTCCCCACGTGTCAGCCTTCGTGTGCTTGCTGCTGTGTGACATCCAGGTCCTTGTGAGGGAGAGGACCTGGGAGGGTTGGGTCTACTCCATCGTGGAGGAACCAGCATCTNTTTTTTTTTTTAAAGATTTTATTTATTTATTTGACACAGAGAGAGAGATTACAAGTAGGCAGAGAGGCAGGCAGAGAGAGAGACAAGGAGAGGAGGAAGCAGGCTCCCTGCTGAGCAGAGAGCCCGATGTGGGCCTCGATCCCAGGACGCTGAGATCATGACCTGAGCCGAAAGCAGAGGCTTTAACCCACTGAGCCACCCAGGCGCCCTGGTCTCTGACTTTTTATTTTATTTATTTTTATTTATTTTAAAAGATTTTATTTATTTATTTGACAGAGAGAGAGAGATCACAAGTAGGCAGAGCGGCAGGCAGAGGGAGAGAGAGAGAAGCAGGCTCTGCTGAGCAGGGAGCCCGATGTGGGGCTCGATCCCAGGACCCTGAGATCATGACCTGAGCCGAAGGCAGCTGCTTAACAGACTGAGCCCCCCAGGCGCCCTGGTCTCTGACTTTTTAATCACAACCTCAGAAGCAGATGGGTAAGGGAACACTGTCTATGGAATATGGAAAGAAAAAGAAAAATATATCCCAAATTTGGTACCCAGGGAAGATGTTGCCATCAATTAAACAAGCCATAGAGATGGCTTATGTTGGATGTGCCTCAGAAACCTGCTGTAGATATATCCTAATAAAAAAGAATGGCCAAGGAGGTCACTTGAGAGGTTAATCAAAAATAAGATCACAGAAATATTGAATCCACAGAATGAATAAAAGAACTTGATGAACATTGGTCCTAGAGAAGCACGTAGATGGGAACGTTTGTACATGTGTGATGGAAACATTAGTTGAAGGTCAAGAACAATGGATGGAGTAGAAGATAAAGAATGTGAAACATAATTTCATCATAACATGCATATATTGAGAAGACCTTGGACAATTTGAAATAATTGATACCAGGCTCAAACAACGATTATCTCTGGTTGATTTTGAATTAGATTAGGACTTATTTTAATTTTACTCTTTCTTTTAAAACGTTCTACAGTTGACATCTATTATTCGATAAGAGTAATGACCTTCAAATTGAGGGAAAAAATCTTTCTTCCAGGAGCGATAAAGAGAATGAAGCCAGAGGGGTGTCTCGGTGGAGCAGTCAGTTGAGCATCCAACTCGTAGTTTCAGCTCAGGTCGTGGTCTCAGGGCCGTGGGATCGAGGCCCACGAAGGACTCCACGCTCAGCACAGAGTCTGCTTGAGATTTTCTCTCTTTCTCCCTCTGCCCCTCCTGCCTGCCTGAGCAGTGCGTGCTCTCTCTCTCTCAATCTTTCAGAATGAATAAATAAATCTTTAAAAAATGCAAAAACATTAAAAAAGAAGAGAGGAAGACAGAAAGAAAGCCTTTGAAATACCTTCTAGAAAGTTCATACATTTCTCTTAATACTCTATGGGGCCCAAAGAACATTTTCGTCCTTCATATCTCACCGATGACTCCCAGGGAATTAATGGAAAGAAAACAATGGTTTGCATGTGTACTGATGCTAAGTCTGTTCATTCGGTGGAGATGCCTACAGACATCTGGGCGTTGATACTTGCAGAGATGTACGTTTTATAAGAGGAACAGACCCAAAAATGACTGTTGGATTGGAGACAAGTTAAGAATCTTCTCTCATAATGGGGATCAGACAAAAGCACAGATGCGCGTCTTTACAAATGACAGATATACAGAGTCTGAAAAGCATGATGAGAATAGTAAATGAGGGAGCTAATGTTATCCATGTATACATTGCTGTGGGCCAATTCTTAGAAAAGCCAGAATATAAATGAGAAGAGTAATCAAACAAAGACAAATCATTCAAGTGTATTCAGAATTTACATGGTGAAACATTGTTTCTGAAAACCTTCGATGTTGCCGCTCCAGAGCCCCTTCCTTTCCTCATGGGCTGAGCCCACGGCGCCTCCCGGGAAGGGCCTGGCCCCCTTGCTAACATCGCCAGCCCGATTCCCCCACAGTGCCACCGTCACCTAAAGGCAGTCGTGAGCACACGCAGTACAATGGGAATAACAGCCCAATTGCAGAGATTGTCCATCGCAGTAATGTGGTTTTTACAAGGAGGACGTCAAAGGCTATAAGTGATTTTTCTGGTCTGACAAACAAAGATAAATGGGGATCCAGAAAATCAGGGTTGTGGTCTCATTCTGCTGTGTTCCCCTCCTGGCCACTCCCTGCAGCTGCCTGCCTTTAAGTTGATGGTTGTCCCAGGACAGGCACATGGCAGGGGCCGATCTGTGAGACGGGTCGTGTCCGCCCTCTGTCACTGTGGATCTGAGCTCGGGTTTCTGAAGTTACTATTTTACTATTTGGCATTTGCTACTAAGTTACCATGTTAAGGAGGAGCGGCAGGAGTGAGAAGGTTGTGGAGGGCGTGTGGTGGCGTGCGGGCACCCATTCTCTCCCCGCCGCCTCTCCGTCGGGCGTCTGGGGAAACTCGGGGCTCGGCGGGGAAGAGGGGGGGGGCTTCTCTGTGCTGTCTCGTGTCGCTCTTTCACTGGTGAGAAAATAGGCACGCGTGACACTGACTCCCAGTCTCCGCCCCCGCTTTGCAAAATACAAACGAAATCTCAACGCCCGTGGAGGGAGATGTCATTTTGATTTTGAAGTATGTTTATTCCTGTAGAGCTGCTTCTAGGGAACGTAGTGGTAGCAAACAGCAGTGGGAAAATTAGCAGCTCAAGCAGCATCGGTCCACCTAACAGCTGCCCGCCCTGGGGTGCCAGGGGAGCACCTGCCAGTCTTCTTGTGTGCCCTGTTCAAGGTCAAGGGGCTGCCCGCCAGCCCTGCGCTGGGCACCGTGTGTGTGTCAGCAGCCCCGGGTCCTTCCCCGGGGCTCCCTCCCCATCGGTCTCCTCCTTAGTGCTGACTCCTCTGTGTCCTCCTGGGGGCGGACTGAGTCCCACTGGGGAACGGGAGCTCTGTAGGGATGAGGGAAGGGGGCTGCCCGTCTAGGCCCATGTGTAGGTGCCGCACGGGGGAGCCTGTTGAAAGGACATGTCAAATCCCTCCAAACCCCCGAGGAGATGTCGTCGTCATCTGGAGCCCAGATTTCTATCACTCCGATCAGAACAAAATCAGAATGTTGTTGATGCGGGTCTGATGCTGACGGAGCCCGTCTAACCAAAGCCCGTGGTAAAAGCCCAGTGGGGCTCGCGTCTCCGAAGGCAGGTGGAAGGGTTTTCCTGCTTACCTGATGGCTTCCTTCTCAAGCACTGTGCCGTCTTTCTCCGTATCTTATTTTTCAAAGAGCATTTCTCACTTTCACTTCACAGCCATGAAGATTTAGTGGGATGGTGGCCTTTTAAGCAGGGGCCTAGGACGCTTCTGTCACATTGAGCCCTGAAGGGCTGCCTTCCAGGGCCGTGAGGACCCCCTACCAGCCCAGGAGACAGCCGCGGAGCATGCAGGCTTCTTCCAGAGACTGTATCTAAATATTTACCGTAGAATATGTAAATCAGAGGACTCTGGAAAGTCAGCGCTGGAGGAAGAGCTGTGTCCCCGAGTTAGGGATGCGTGGAGGCCCCAGGAAGGGAGGGCCAGCCGCTGTACTTGGGGTTCGCCAGCTCTGTCCTCACACCCAGGTGGGCAGCACCCCGAGGCTTATATTTCAGGAGCCAGAGGACAGAAAGACGGGGCAGGACGGCTGGCGGGGCTGCTCCCCTCCTGGGGCCCGTTCTGTGTCCTGCATCATCGCCACCCCCTGCTGCCCGAGGGAGCTGCTCATGTCTGTGCTCGAGTGTATTCGGCACCGCCGTGTGCCGTACGGAGGGAGGGCTCTCACTGCCCTTTGTGCTAGCGGGTGACTTGAAGACACCCACGAGCCTGGGACCCTGCAAGCGTGGGTCCTGCCTGTGTCCTGCCCGTGTCACCTGCTCAGGACACTTGCCACAATTCTGTGCTCCCGTTGTGGCTTCTGGAAGACATGGGTGTGTCCAAGCTGGAACTCTTGGCGGGGCTCTGTTTCCCCCAGTTTCTGAACGTTGCAGGCTGACTTACAAAGACATTCATGAAACATTGTGCTGGCTTCTGTGTCACGGAAGTCATCATGCAATGACCGAGTGAGAAAACGTGTCACAGAAACATCCAGAACAGGGGTCTGGCACATGGGGGACTGCAGGGGCCGTCGCTCACTTCCCGTGGGGTGGAGAGCCGGATGTAGTCTCACCTGCTGGATTTACAGCCAGGAGAGGTTATCACAAATCTGGGGCCTATGGCAAAATGAAGGGCAACAAAGTCATCACAGAGGAATGAGACAGAAAGCCAATATCACAGTACCGTTCTTAATCGTTCAGCAAGGACCCCACGGCTGAAAGTAAGAAAAGATGTTTATGCAACCTGATCAAAATAAGAAAGTGATCACGGTCTTGCACATTCTGTAATTGCACATGACGGGACACTTGCAGCTTTTTGCTGCAGAAGGAGCAGGGCAGGGACATTTGACCCGCAGTCCCCTGTGTCCCTCCTACCCTACGGATACGTTCCCTGGAAAATCAGATGTGTGTGCGGAAGGGAGGTGCGTGCCATGTGGGTGGTGAAACGGGGCTGGCACCTTCAGCCGGAGTCTGGAACCCCAGCTGTGGGCTGCTGGCCGTGGGAGGATTTCTCGGTGTCTGCTCTTGAGATCTGGCCTCTGCAGATGGGCGAGCCTGCACCAATGAGACAGAGTTGCCCTGCAAGAATTTACACAAATGCCTGATGTCCTGCACCATGGACAGCACGCGACCACAGGTGGCTCTTCATCTGCACTGGGAGGCTGGCCCTGGTCTCTGCTCGCGAGTGTGTAAGGGTTCGGGAGCTGAGCACTGCCTTTCCCTTCCCTTTACTGCTCTCTGTGCTTCTGCAGGAAGGTGTTCAGAAACGGATGTCATCACTGAGCAGCCGTGAGTAGGGAGGGGGCTGGACGACGAAGCACAGATCTTCCTCGATGTACAATGGGGTTTTGTTCTGATAAACCTGTCTTAAGTTGGAAATATCATAAATCAAAAATGCACTGAACACACCCAGCCTTCCGAACATCAGAGCTTAGCCCGGCCTAAATGTGCTCAGGACACTTCATGAGCCTGCACTGGGCAAAATCCCTGACTACAAAGCCGATTTTATAACAAGGCGACAACTGTCTTCTGTAAGTGATCGGATGCTGTCCTGAAGGTGAGACACAGAGAGGCTGTGTGGGCGCGGGAGGGTTGTCAGGGCACCGGCTGTTGACCCCTGGGACCGTGCACCTGCTGGGAGCCAGCTGCCACCAGCATCCCGAGAGAGGATGGACCGCATGTGGCCAGCCCGGGAAGAGATCCCATTCAGAATTCCAAGTACGGTTCTTACTGAACGTGCATCCCTTTGTACCACTGGAAACTCAGAAAGTACTAAGTCGAACCGTCCTAAGTCAGGAACATCTGTATAGGAAGAGGTGAGGCACACTCACAGGTAAAGATGAGAGACCACGGAAGCAACCCTGTTTTTCCAGGGGCAGCAGTGGGGCCATCAGATAACGTGAGAGTTTGGACTTCGTCCTACAGGCGTCTTAGGTCTGGGTAACAAGTATGGGCCCTGTGTTTTCTTTCTGTTTCTCTGCGGGGATTCTCTGGAGGGGCTGGCGGGGTTTTGGGGATACTGGGGAGAGGGGAGCTGAGAGGCGGGCATGTCCCCCTCGTCCAGGGCACGGGTGTGGCGTGTGGGATGGGGTCTGGCATGAGGGCATGGAGGTGGCGGCAAGTGGCCGAGCCGGACCTCTTCTTGGATGTGTGGGGACGGGAATGAAGAGGAGGGAGACTGATGTCAGTTTGAGTCTGGTGACTGGAGGGTGATAGGGACGTGAACGGTGCAGGCCAAGCTGGGGGAGGAGCGTAGGAGCAGGCTGAGCATGGGTTCTGTTTGGGATCCGATACACCCGTCAGGTGCATAAGAAACAGCCGCGGCAATCAGGGGGCCCGAGGAGACCCAGGGAGCTCCTGAGGTTGCTGGGTACAGAGAGCCCAGACTCCTAGACAAGGAGGCAAGTCCAGCTCCGGAGGGAATCCTGGTTCCCCCAGGTGTGTGCCCCCAGCCCAGACCTGGCACTGTCTGGAGGGCATGCAGACCCCTGGGTCAGTGGCCCCACTCCCAATGCCAGTGACACTCCCGGGGGCCCGGGCCACCCCCACTTCTGGCCAGCTGGGTGTGGCTTTGAGGGGTTCCATGACCCTGCCTGGCTCGACAGTGCACAAGCCCGGCTCACAGGACCAGGGAAGCCCTGAGCTTCCGGTTAGTGGGACTGCCAGCCACCTGGCCTGGGGGAGACCCAGACTCCCACTCCTCTTCCCGTGAAGCCCAGAGCTCAGCAGGCCTGATGGCTCAACCCTCAAGTTGGGTGATTTCTTTTTGTTTTTTGAACTTGACTCCTTGGACCAACTTTACCCTCCCAGACATTGCAGACCGAGTCTGTGTCCTGAGCCCCATCACCTTCCTCCATCTATCAGAAGACATCTGCATGTGGCCTCTTGCCCCAGGGGTGTGTGTGTGTGTGTGTGTGTGTGTGTGTGTGTGTGTGTGTGTGTGTGTGTGTGTGTGTGTGTGTGCGCGCGCGCGCCTTCACGCGCATGCACGCAGGTTAAACAATTCCAAGACACGTCCACATTCCTTTTTTTTTTTTTTTTTAAGACATGTCCACATTCCTAAAAGAATCCAATTCCCAAGCCCTCGTCAGCTCCCCACACGTCTCTGGATATTTCCTCATCTGGAAAGCTCTCTCCAATTGTCGTGGTCAGCC
This sequence comes from Ailurus styani, assembly GCA_002007465.1. Taxonomy (NCBI): domain Eukaryota; kingdom Metazoa; phylum Chordata; class Mammalia; order Carnivora; family Ailuridae; genus Ailurus; species Ailurus styani. The sequence continues at coordinate 2,662,165 of LNAC01000184.1, forward strand.
AGGAGCCACACACACCACTGAATATACACTTCTGCCGTTTCCAGCTCCCAGCAGGACGCTTGCTGCATTTGTGTAGGATCCCTCGGTTTTGTAAGCGCCTTCTAAAGTCTGTGAGCTTCTGCACGACCCCCCAACAGGGCTGGTGGCCTCGGGTCACGTGCAGGGCTGCCCACGAGCCAGTACTTGAGTGAGGAAGAGTGAGAGCTGGCGTGCGCTGGAGGGGGGGGGGTGAAGGTGAAGCTCAAGGGAAGAAAGACCGGAGGAAAACACGTTGGGGTTGCCGGTCCAGACAGGCAGGGGGTCAACACCATGCAACTCGGTTCAGGACAAACATGTAAATCAGATCCAGGGTCTAGGGAAGCACATGGCCGGCCTTCCGCACACATTGCGGGAGCCCGAGCAGAACACCTGGACGGTATTAATTTAAAGCCAAAGAAACTGTTTTGGGAAACTGGACAGGGGACTTGCTGAACCAACAGCTTCCACTGCTGGGAGAGAACTTGCTTCAGTGTGTGGTGGGGCCATGATGGAAGGGGGGAGAGCCTGGCAGAGCGGTGAGGGGAGCAGGTGGCACACGGCTGGAAGACAGGGCTCTCGGGGGCAGACGGTAGCGGATTCGGAGTACTCCACTCTGTTCCAGGTCCACGCCTCTTCATTTATTTATGTTGACTTGTACCCCGCGGCGTTTCTATAAAGATTTAATATGCCCTCATAAGAGAATGCAAATCACAGACGGCAGGCTGCATTAAGTGAGCGTAAGGAGAGGAAGAACGTAAGAATGGCCCATGAAATGGGGCTAGGATGGCCTTCTGCATGGCTACCTGCTCAGCTCCGCGACAGCCCTCCCGAGAAGGCAGCACTGCCCGGTCTGACCTTGGACAGTAATCTGAAACAAGTCGTCGTCTGCCGGAGGTTATGAGTCCGTGGTGCAGCGTGGACCAGTGGGGAGACGGCACGTCACGTGAGGTCACGCACCACCTTCATGCTAAAACTGTTATAATCGATACGTTGGTGGTGATTTCTCCACATTGGCTGATGCCGTACGTGAATGCACAAGCCCCCGAGAGGCAAGCAAAGCAAACCCAGACAGGCAGCTGCACACACAAAGGTGGACCATCGAGACGGTTCACTCTCCTATCTGCTTACACTTGGCTTCGTCGAGAGGGGGACGTTTGAGTTTTGCCCCGCGTTCCATCCAGTGATCCCTGTGCATTTTGTTGTGTCATCTTGTGAGTCTGTCTCTCCCTGTAAACTATGACTCATGGATGACTGATGCCCCAGGGATGCTTCTGAGGATCAGATCATAAAAGGTCAGACCAGCACCTGTCACACAGGCATGTTCAAGATGTGCTGGTTCTTCCTGTCACAGCACCTGCCATGTCCCCACACAAAATGGCCAAGAAAGGTGGTGGTGTGCCCTTCTCGGCGCCCGTGGGCCTGGGCAGAGCAGCCCGGAGCTGCCGTGTGGGCACAGTGTGTCCCCGCGCCATGCCGGCAGAGGCCTCGCGGGTTCACGTCTCTGATTTTTCTTCCGCAGGAATAACGCTGTACAGCCAGCCGTATGGAGGGGCCTTGCTGAACGAGGACAAGATGTGAGTCGAAGGACCGCTGAGTGAGAGCGGCCCTGATGACGGGACAGAGTCTTTGGGTTGCTTAGGGGGGATTTGGATCGCCTTCTGCCTTTGCTCCAAGTGATGCTGGCTTGGGCGTTTCTTTGCCAAGTGCGAAGACCGTGATTATTGCAGAAGGCACACTGACCAAGTTTGAAATGGATGAGCACATCATATGCTCTAGTGGGTTTCTAAGTAAAAATTGTTCTAAGGGCAGGATCTCCCTGAAGCTTGGGGATCCCATGTCTTCCAGATGCTTTTTTTGGGGTACAATCTTTTTCAGACTTTATTTCATTTATTTGAGAGAGAGAGAGAGAGAGAGAGAGAGCATGAATGGGGGAGGGGCAGAGGGAGAGAGAATCTCAAGCCAACTTCTCATTGAGCTTGGAGCTGGATGTGGGGTGTGATCCCAGGATCCCAAGATCCTGACCTGAGTTGAAGGCAAGTGCTTAACCAACTGAGCCATCCAGGTGCCCCTAGAGAATTTTTAAAAGTAATCTCCATACTCCATGTGGGGCTTGAACTCACAACCCTGAGATCAAGAGTCACACACCCCGTCAACGGCCTATAGAGGGTAGGGAGCTTCTCCCTGTCTCCTCCTTTTCCCATCTCCCTCCCTGTTGCACCGACGACAAAGCTTTGGTCAGACATTGATGGTAGGCAGAATTAGTGCAGTGCACCCTTGAACAACTGGATTGCGGCACTGACCCTCTGCACAGTCAAAAAGCCGTGTATAATCTGACCCCCCAAAACTTAGCTAGCATCACTTGTATCCTTCCCAGGACCTACCAAACTGAGTTGGAGACACAGATCTGCTTGAGGGCATCCTCTCTCTGAGGTGTTATGGAGGCAGGAAGCACGAGGCGGTTTCACCTCCCATCCCTCCCGTGCCTCCTGTCCCTCCCGTCCCCATTCTCAGCTTCCCCCTTCAGCGGTCTCTGACAAGGCCATAACTCTGGCCGTGAGCTTGCTGAGGGAGAGAAGGTCCCGTGCAGTGGACGGTGGGTGACGAGCCCCCTCTTTACATGGGCCACTTGAGACCCTGCGTGTGCTGGGCATTGCTGAGGATGGGGAACGTGGTGGTGCTGTGATGAAAACAGGGTGCAGTGTATATCATGACAGTTGTGAGTGCACCTCCCTCTATCACAAAATCATATTGATATTTTGAGAGACAAAATTCAGAGACGGGCCAGCCACCTGTGGAGCTACAGTTAATGCTCCCTCCCCAGCCCTGCAGGTGTCCCGATGTGGGCCGAGTCCGGATGTGGGGGGGAGCGGATGTGAGAGGGGGTCCTGACGGCAGGGGTCTGGATGTGGGCGGGGGTCTGGACATGGTCAGGGTTCCCAATGTGAGTGGGTGTCTTGCCATGGGCAGCGGTCCGGATGTGGGTGGGGTCCGGATATGAGCGGGGTCCGGATGTGAGCAGGGGTCCAGATGTGAGCGGGGATCCTGATGTGGACTGGGGTCCAATTGTGAGTGGGGGTCCAGATGTGAGTGAGGGTCCTGACGTGAGCAGGGGTGTGGACATGGGTGGGGGTCCCAATGTGAGTGGGGATCCTGATGTGGACTGGGGTCTGATTGTGAGTGGGGGTCCGGATGAGAGTAGGGGTCCCGATGTGGCAGAGGCCACAGCTCATTATGGACCCCATGCTGAGGATGTCTTTCATTTTAACTGGGGAGTTGGGCTCAGTGGTCAAGCGTAAACCTTGAAGAAGGTTCTAGAAGCCGGGAGCACTAATCCACACCTGAAAAGTCACTGAGGGCATTTAACAACAGACTCCACGAGCTTTGCCAGTGTGCCCTGCCCATCATCAGCTCCCGATGAGGGGTTTCAGCTCTTCTCCTCGTCGCTGGTGGCTCCAAGAGAAAGAAGACTGTGTCCTTCATGTGTCACGTGACACGCTGTTCTGTCTTGCCCGCAGCCTGGAGAGCATCCGTCAGTGTGGCGTTGCGCTCTGCATCGTGCTGGGGTTCTCCATTCTGTCTGCGTCCATCGGGAGCTCCGTGGTGAGGGACAGGGCGATTGGAGCCAAGAGGCTGCAGCATCTCAGTGGCCTGGGCTACAGGACGTACTGGCTCACCAACTTCCTGTATGACATGGTAGGACTGGGGACAACGTCCTGGGTGCCTGCATGCCGCTGATCTGGGTGCGTGAGCGAGCGTGTGTGCGTGCACGTGTGCGTGAGTGTAGGAAGTGGCCGCCTCACACTGTCCACGGAAGAAGGCGTCATTTTACTGCCAAGAGCTGGTCAGGCTAAGTGTCCATCCGTCATTGAGGGTGGCTTCCTATGACACAGGATGGACCAGCCACACCCTGGAGCTCCGGGAGCTCAGGGACCTGCCCAGACGTGCAGAGTTTCTCATCAGGACAGTGACACCGTAATCACACTAACTATGCTCTGTTCAAGGGGGTGGGACAGGAGAGGTAAAGGCCCTCTGAGCTGATCTGCCAGCCACCTCCAGGTGACCACATCCTGGCCTGTTCTCCTGGAATGCCACTCTCCAGGGGACACCCTGCAGGTCATTGTCTTCCGTCCTCAGGGGACAACAGCAGTGCCCTCTCTTCCCGCACTTGCAGGCATTTAACTGGAATCAAGGTCAACAGCTACTTCCGTGGCTGCTTTGAGTGGTCCACATAGTAGGAAAGCGATAGTCTGTCCTCATCAATGCGCCGGTGCCCTGCGCCGCCGCACCTTCCGTGGGATGGCGTGCGGGGACCCCAGCTTTCCTCGGGAAGGGAAGGAGGAGGCTTTGAGACAGTAAGATCCTGCGAGGTGGGGGCAGGTTTCCAGGACCCCAGGGGGGAGGGGACCCAAAGTCCCCCAGGCTCCAGCCAGTCTCAATCTTTTCTGCAGTCCAGACTTTATGATCCCTTTGTCCCTGCGATTCCCACCCGGGTGGCGGGGTGAAGGTGGGGAGGATTATTTCCTTCCTGGTTGACTGTGTTTCCATCTTCATCCAATCATGTCCAGGTGATCGCTCACTTAAGGGATATTTTTGAGGATCCTCACAGGGGCAAGGGGCGTCCGCAGTGCAGGGAGTAAAGCCGTGAGCGAGGCAGAGATGTTCTCTGCCCCCCGGAGTCTGTATTCTCATGAGAGGAAGCAGGACTTAAACCAGGCGGTCAGGGAGGACTCTCGTGGAGGCCATGTGAGGAGGGGCCCCAGGAGGAGAGCAGGGGGTGGTTAGGAGCCCCCGGGAGGGCACTCAGGGTCGGAAGGCAGGCGGAGTGCCTGTCCTTGAGTGCAGGTGTGTGCAGACGCCATGTCCCCCGGAAGATGGGAAGGTGGGGAATGTTGGCCGGAGCAGTTTCGCGGTGCAGCCGTCACAACGCTCCGCAGACGGGCGGCTTCAGCGGCTGACGTCTGTCCCTCCCAGTGCCGGGGGCTGGATGTTCCAGATCCAGGTGTAGCAGGGCCACAGCCTCCTGAGACCTCTGTCCCGGGCGCGTGGATGGCGTGTTCTCCCTGCGTCCTCAAGGACGCCGGTCCTGTTGGGTCAGGGCTGCTCTGGGGACTTCGTTCACTGCCCCCAACCCTTGGGGGGGTGTCTTCAGGCCCAGTCCCGTTCTGAGGCCCATGGGGAGGACACAGTGCAGCCAGAGCTGGGCCTCCCTGGGGCCCCCTCCGCTGCTGCCCCCTCCGCTGGCTGTGTGTCCTCTGCAAACTAGCCAAAGCGGACATGGGACTCCACCCCGTTCCTTATCTCCCAGGTCTTCTACTTGGTCTCCGTGGGCCTGTGTGTCACCATCATCGTCGCCTTCCAGTTAACGGCGTTTACTTTCCGCGAGAACTTGGCAGCCACGGCTCTTCTGCTGGCGCTTTTCGGGTATGTGATGAGAAACACGGCTGCAGAATTACCGTTTGTTTTTTGGAAGAGAGCCCCCCGGGATGGCTTTGAACCTGCTGCCGGATGCATGATTTTCTCTCTCTGCAAGCAATTATGTTGCTTCTGCGAGAGCCGCGCCGCGGACCAGCGGGAGCAGGTGGACGAGCGCCCCGTGGAGGAGGGCAGGCTGCGGGCTGGGGATGGGGGTGGCGCGGGCTGGGGATGGAGGTGGCGCGCGCTGGCGCCACGCAGGCCCCCCACCGTGGGCCGGATGCGGGTGGGGCTCGCGGGTTCTCGGCCGTCCGCACGTCGACGTTAATCTGGAGCTCGCATGCGATCCGGTTAGCTCCAAAATTGCCTTTCGGAGGAGAGTCCTGCGTGCGGCACGTCTCTCCTCTCCTGCGACAGTGGCAGTCCGGAAAGCTGCCGCGTCGTTGCTGCTGTCGCTTTTCTCTGGGGAAAAACAGCAAAGGCAGAGAAGTCGCTGTGCACGCTTCTCATTTTCAAACACGCTGAGCAGGGTCATTGCCAGTGGTCCCCAAATTGTATGTAATTGGTATCAAAAATATGTAACTATGTATCATCTTAACACGGCGGCCACGTCTCTATCCAGGGCGAGCCCACGTCTCTATCCAGGCTGAGCGTGTGAGAGAGACTTGGCACGAGGAGAGAAGATAACATACTTATTTATTATAATGGGAGGCGGATACGTTTTGAAAACCCTGCATTCTGCTTTATTGAGGCCACAGATGACAAGTAAAATGATTTTTACCCAGCTTACGGTGATGTCAGTGACCCAAAACATTTAACGATGGGACAGGATTTAATACAAACAAGCATGTGTTATTATTAGATGACTGTATGGATGGATAGACAGTGGGGAGAGGCAGACAGACAGAACAGACAGATCTTTGTGGGAACCATGATATGGCCACTCATGAACTCTGTGGCCTTGGCAAGAGTCATGACCCCCTCCAGACCTCACCGTGTTCTGCATGGAGCTTCAGTTTTGTTCCGTTTGGCAGTTCATACAAACCTCGCAGACGGTGAGGGGTGAAAGGTCCCATTTAATTAGTCTTGGCCCCATCGTCATTGCGAGAGCTATTCTGCGGTACGGAGGGTATTATGTCTGAAGCTGTGAATGCTTGCGGTTGTGCCTGCCTATCCTGCTCAGTCGGAAATTTAGTTTCCCGGATATAAAGGGCTGTGTGCGTGGATTCCTGCCTCTCAGAAAACGGTCTGGTTTCCGTGCATGGGTCCAGTCGAGTGGACGGAGGCGTGGCTCCTGATGGTGTCATTGAACAGACTCACTATACCTCATTTGTGAACTTTACGAAAGCGCAGGTCATTGAGTTTAACGTAAGGGAACAGACAAAATCGAATGTTTAGCAGCTCCTAAGAGACATGTTTTGAGGAGTAGTCCTGAAGCTTGTTTGGCTCGTGAGCACCTTTGGGGATCTGGATGAATCCCAGACTCCCGGTCACGTGTGCGGCCATGGCATTTTCTGAAGAATTCTGGAAGATTCAGAGAAACCTTGACTGACAGCCTGGGCCAGCCCGGGGCGGTGCAGCTCCGGGGAAGAAATCCTACGGTCAGATGGACTGAGGGGTCTGAAAACAGCAGATGGGGCCAATGGGCATGTGGACCCCGGTAAAGAAGGGCCCCGGGGTGGCCGGCTGGAACCCCAGAGCCACGTCCCAGGGGCCCCGGTTTGTCTCATTTACACGGTGGTTCTCCCCGCACTGGGGCCCCGCCTCGCACCTGACACTGTGTGGGCATTGCTGTCTCCTGCACCCAGGGAGGCAGGTATGTCTGCTGACCCCTCTGTCCCCAAGGAGGGAGGCACAGGGGCCCCCCGGGGACAGTCCCAGGAAGCCTGACCCCCAGAGTGCCCCGCAACCTGAAGGTGTTGAAGGCATGAAAAGGGGCTTGCAATTAAATGGGGTTTGGAATCCGAAGAAATTAGGGATTGGACAAGGGCATAGAGTCTGAAAGAGACAATAGAAAAAAATTCCCCATGACAATTGTCTCTTTTTTTCCTTTTTCTTAATATTCCTGCTCTCTCTAGCCAAGAAAACTTGATGTTTTAGCTGGAGAGTGAGGATAATTAGCATCAAAAAGAGGAAAGGAATGTCGGAAAGAAAAGAGAAGCTAGCTTCTATAAAACGTTGAAACCTTAGGAATGTATTTGCTAATTATTTGGTGCTTAAGGCTTGTGAACATGAGGCTGCAGAGTCCTGATCCAGGTCCTAGAAAATTCACTCAATAGGGGAGGGGCCAGCTTTCAAAGGGAGGAAAACCCTACAAATTCTGGAAGGACTGTGAACAGTATGCCACTAGCTAGTAAGTAAGTAAATATTATATTGCATTTTAATGAAAGTAGAGATTGCTAGAAACCACTGTAGACTAAAAAATAAATTTTGCTCTAGGAGCCCATTTAACTTTTTTCTTTTTTTTCTTTTTTAAAGATTTTATTTATTTGAGAGAGAGAGAGAGAGAGAGAGAGGGAGAGAGCATGAGCAGGGGGAGGGACAGAGGGGGAAGCAAACTCCCCGCTGAGCATGGAGCCGGATATGGGACTTGACCTCAGGACTCCGAGATCATGACCTGAGCTGAAATGCAAAGTTGGATGCTGAATCGAATGAGCCACCCAGGCACCCCTCTGCCTCATTTAACTTGTTTCTTAAAAAAAGAGGGATCCTGGAATTGCCAATACGTTGATTTGAGCCAAGTATTTGAAAGGTGACTAATGAATATATAGGGAAAAAATAAAAAGCTGGCTGCACAGCCGGTGGAAGACCACGCGTGAAGACTGTTCCCTGATGCAGCAGGCGTGGCTGGTGGCAGATGTGGTCTGTCTGTGGCGCTGTTGCTGAAGTCTCCTTTTCTTAAAGACTTAATGCTCTGGTCCCCGTGTCCAGCGTCTCAGTGACAGGACCTGGTGTGGAAGCTCTCCCTGAATACCAAAGCACCGACGTGAACAGCTTGCAACGGGGCCGGAGCCAGTGGAAGAGTCTTGGTTGGTGGGTCCTTTTCGTTCCGACCGGGGACAGGGCTTCCGAGTGGGACAGGGAGCTGTCCCGTTCCTGGACTACCCTCCTGTGACTGAACATCCCGCCATGCTTGGTCCCAGCCTTGCTGCGTCCCATGCCTGGTCGGGTGTCCCTACCTGAACACCCCTAGTCCGCCATCATGAGGTTCAACCGAGAGACTTGGCTGGACACCATGTCCTGTAGGGAAGCAAGAGAGACCTGGTCTTTGGTGCTGGAGACATAAGAGGACTGTGATGTTTACCTTCAGCTACCCCAAGAGCTGTCCTATGGGAAAGAGAAGCCACTGGCCACAGACTGTTCCAGAAGATAGAGTTTGGATTGGACCAGTAGTGTTAAGAGATTTTTGGGCTATCTGAGAGGGGATTTCACAGCAGGGATAGCTACCCCAAGATCTGGCACACAGCTTGCTGACAACGTGTCCTTTTCTGTTCTCAACACCACTTCTGAGGCTCTTGTTTCAGTTCCTCGTCCCGGCAGGGAGGGCCGCGCTTGACTTCTGCCCTGGAAGGGACAGGAAAGTGTGTGGGGTCCGATTTCTCTCGGCAGGGCTTTTCTTCACATGCGGGGGGTGGACGCTTCAAAGCACCAAGGAGTCGTGACCTGCCTCTTGGGTAATTAATTTAATTATTTAACGATAATTTGATTTTTTGGTACAGCAACTATTTAAGAATAATTGCTTCCAAGCTCTCATCTCCACCTTGTATGTTCTAAAATAATTTCCATCGTGCCCAAATTACAAGGCAGATTTTTGTTGAGGGGAGTTTCCAAAATAGTGTATGGCCTTATGTATGGTAGTTATATACATTGCATTTTCTGAAATGTGGGGATGAATCCTTTGACCGAAGGACTCATTCTGATGCCACGGATTCAGATAAAGGAACTACAGGAGAGTAACAGCTCACCTCGAGGGCCAGGCCTGTCTCCCACCGCTTGGAGTCCCATGTGTTTCAGAACCAGTGAATACAGAAGAAAATCCGGGTGTTCAGGAGGCGCTGAAGGATTTCAGGTGCAGCTGCTAAGTCACGCTAGGAGAGTGGTGACAGGTCGGCCTGGAGGGTGCAGAGGGTATGTGGGGACATGGGACAAAGGGTGCAGTTTACAGCGAGTGACTTCGCTGATGTTTGGAGCCATGACTCCAGGACCCTGTCCTTGAATGGGGCGCGTGCTTCTGTGACAGATGCCGTGGGAGGTGAGCTATGGGTGCAGCCCAGCTCCAGGGTGTGGAGGAAGATGTGTGGGTGTTTTCTTAGACACACGTGGGCGCTGCCTCGAAGGTCAGGCCCCTTGCTCCCCGGCTTCGCAGCCACACAGAAATGAATCCCGCGGTCAGCCTCACCTGCTGTTAGCGGCAGAGCCTGCATCGGGCTCTCTCGACCTTGTGAACCCCTTCCCCATCCGTAATGTGGGATCCCAGCATCTGCCTCCTGGGCTGTGGGAGAGCGAGGAGGGTGAGGGCACATTGTGGGGGCCACAGCACCGTGCCCAGTGCCGAGCGGGCGCTGGAAGGAAGCTTTCCAATTTTACCTTCAAGCCATCTTTCTTTCTTTCTCTTTCTTTCTTTCTTCCTTCCTTCCTTCCTTCCTTCCTTCCTTCCTTCCTTCCTTCCTTCCTTCTTTCCTTTCATTCATTCATTCTTTCTTTCTTTCTCTTTCTTTCTTTCTTTCTTTCTTTCTTTCTTTCTTTCTTTCTTTCTTTCTTTCGATTTACTTATTTGAGAGAGAGAGAGAAAGCACAGAGGAAGGGCAGAAGGAGAGAGAGAGAATCTCAAAGACTCCACACTGAGAGCAGAGCCTGACACGGGGTTCGATCCCATGACCCCGAGCTCATGATCTGAGCCCAAATCAAGAGGACGCTTAACTGACTGAGCCCCCAAGCGCCCTTCATGCCTTCTTCATCTACAGAGCTCTGTGCTTTCTCTTGACAGCTTTTGCTCTCCCTCCCACACCTAGGAACTCTGTGCTTTACCGATGAGAATCGGAGCCAAGAAGCCAGGGTCAGGCCTGCTCTGGGGGACGGGCGGTGGGGGTGTCCACGCCTTCCTGTGGGGCGCGCAGCTCCAGGGCCGGGTGCCCACGTGGCCCGGCGGCTGGCCCTCCCCAGGGCTGCTGCCGTTACCCCCAGTGCTCCCTGGGGCCCCCCAACTGTGCTCCGCGTTCAGGAAACACCATGGCATCTGTCGCGAAGTGAGATCTGTTCCCCGAGGGAGGGAAAAGGACCAGGCCAACGAAGCTCCGTCCTCGTCCCAGTCCACGGCACAGGAAGACAGACATGGCTCCTCGCTTTGTTCTGCAGATACGCGACTCTCCCGTGGATGTATCTGATGTCCAGAATCTTCTCCAGTTCGGACGTGGCTTTCATCTCCTACGTGTCCCTCAACTTCATCTTCGGGCTCTGCACCATGCTGATGAGCACCATGCCCCGGCTGCTGGCCATCGTCTCCAAGGCTCAGGTCAGTGTGCTGCAGCCGCGCCCCGCGGGGCCGCGGGCAGTGCGGGCTCGCGCCCCTGCTGCTGCTTCTCCAGCTGCAGGTAAGGAAGACGAGCCACTGCCCGCGGTCGCTAGCCTCCGGAGAGAAGCCGCCCCGCAGCACGCAAACACCGGTGCCCTTGTGAGGGCCGAGCTCGGGCCTCCCTGTTTGAGGACGAGTTCCTGGTCGGTGGTGGGACGGATGGGCGCGTGCCCAGGTGTCTCGGGAGCAGGGGTCGGACAGCTGTCTCTGGGACCCCACGCTGTGCGGTGGGATCGGCTGCCGTGGCCGAGCACGCTCTCCGATCCCGGGAGGGCTGGGCGATCCTGCGCATTCTGCCCTCCTCCTCCCCGTGATCCCTGGAAGGCAGCTCGTTCTGCTACGTTCAGAGTGTCGGAGCAGAGGGCGGCCCCAAGAAGGGGCTCCGTCTCCCCCGGGGAGAGGGTGAGGGAACCCCTCTCCGAGAAGCCTCTCTCCGACAGGGGTTGGCATCGGCGAGTCACTTTTGGGGTGTGGGCCCCAGCAGGCGTCTCGGTCAAGCTGGATCCAGCTGCACCCCTGCCCTTTTCCTCCCACCCCCTCCTCCCCCTGAAGCCCCCTCGGGTCTTGTCTGTGTTGACCCCTCCTCAGCCTCCCCTTCACTACCCCTGGGGACAGACGTTGGAGTTTTGCGTTGCCCTCGGTCCCCTTATTTCTGTCCTTTTCATCCCTGCTCTCTGCTCTCAGCTCGGACCACTGTCCCTTCTGACTCCCTGCTGTCTGCCTGGACCCCGGTCCTTCTGTCCTGGTGTTTGATTGACGCGTGGGTGGAGAAGGGAGCCTGAGAAAGGGCCAGTCCTCCTAGTTCTGGAGGCTGTGCTCCGGGCCCGTCTCCGGTGAGCCGGGGCCGGAGGGATGCCCGCCGCATGGGGCACGCTCGCTTGCTCAGCCCCTCTCCTGCCTGGCTCATACTGTTTTTGGGGGGTCATGCCCCACGTGGGCGTGGAAGCACTAAGTACGGAAACATTCATTGTGCATCCAGGGAAGGAAGCAATCTGTTTGGTGATTGTTGCGGAGCTAGTGTTGACACGAACCTGTATTAATGTGTCTAGCCGCTGAGTGGGAAACCCCAATACAGTTATGGGGCGTTAGTTGCGGAGGACGCGGAGGGGAGCCAAGGCAGCACCCGTGGTTCCTCCCGGCCCCGCAGATCCCTGCGAGGCGTGCGCCACGCGGGGAGTCCCCATGACCTAAGGTGAGAAGGGAGGCAGACTCAGGGTGGAGGGACACTCCCTCTGGTGGGAAAGGCGGAGCTCTAGGGGGTGGGATCACAGGACAAAAGCAAAAGGAGGAGGCATCACCTGGACCCAGAGAGGAGACGAGCTGGGAGCCTCTGTGACCGTGATTGTCCCGTATTGACGTCAGCGTCCGGTTACCAACAGCATCGCTTATGTGGACAGAGAGCAAAGGCGTAGGTTGTTTGCAGAAAACTGGGTCAGGCTCAGTTGTTCACAAACAAAAAGAGACGTTTCCTCATTTGCTAAGGTCTCTCTTTTCCTTTGCCCTTTATTTTGATATCGTTTGCTTAAGAAACCCAGCATCGCAATAAGTGATTTCAGATCTTCACGCGTCAGCTATAAAGTGATAAATATATTCTTATAGAATCAGTCAAGGGCGACTAGGTTCTCGGATCAGCTGTATGAGCCAGGAAACCAGGATTAACCATTGTCTGTCCAAACTAGGATGTTCCTCGGGGCATTTTAATTTTTACCAAATCACATTTTTCAGCTAATGTCTATAGAAAATGCGCTGTGAGTTCTAGCCTGTCGTCTCGATCACCTTTTCCCACCGGCGAGGATCTCCCAGTTGGGGCAAGAAAGGTGTCTGGAGGGGAGTAGCTCATAGTTCCAGTAATTCCTTTTTTTTTGCATATTTCATCGGTTTGCAGTCATCCTAGAGTGGACATTTATGGATTGTTATTCCCTGAATTTGTGCAGCCATGTCCTGTCCTCCGTGTTCAGGCGTCATGGACGGCGCTGTTCTGGTTTGGAAGAGGACAGTCGTGATTTCCTGAAGGCAGGTCTAAAGTCCTCGTCATCATTATGTCTGTTCCTTGGTTCCCAGCTCCTGAGTCAGAGGCTGTCATACTCTACTGTTTCTACATTATAACCAGTGATTTCCTGAAGGCAGGTCTAAAGTCCTCGTCATCATTATGTCTGTTCCTTGGTTCCCAGCTCCTGAGTCAGAGGCTGTCATACTCTAGTGTTTCTACATTATAACCAGTGATTTCCTGAAGGCAGGTCTAAAGTCCTCGTCATCATTATGTCTGTTCCTTGGTTCCCAGCTCCTGAGTCAGAGGCTGTCATACTCTAGTGTTTCTACATTATAACCAGTGATTTCCTGAAGGCAGGTCTAAAGTCCTCGTCATCATTATGTCTGTTCCTTGGTTCCCAGCTCCTGAGTCAGAGGCTGTCATACTCTAGTGTTTCTACATTATAACCAGTGATTTCCTGAAGGCAGGTCTAAAGTCCTCGTCATTATTATGTCTGTTCCTTGGTTCCCAGCTCCTGAGTCAGAGGCTGTCATACTCTAGTGTTTCTACATTATAACCAGTGAGAGAAGATGCTTTCAGGTGGCACAGAACTTGATTCAGGGACACAGTTTTATAAAACCTGGGATTAATAAGCCCCTTTAGGACCGGTTAAAATCTATAAAGATGGTAGGTAGTCAGGACAAGAGTTAAGGGGAAAACCAGATGACGCGTACGTGGTTTTTCCGTGTCTGTACGCAAAAGACCATAAGCCATCGTGGAATAATTCATACCCTTCTGTTGAATTTTTGTCACTCCCAAATCACGTTATTTAAGACCGCATTTATATAAGTTCAAGCAGTCCATTTGCATCATAAGGGGAAACTGGACATTGTCTAGGATGAACTATATAATCCATGATTTTGTACATTTTTCCTTAGTGTTTGGGATACGGCCCATCCCATGTCATGTATTTTACTGGATACCTCTGATGATTTTGCTCCCTTATAAAATACTACTCTTCAGAATTTTTGAGTTTGAATCTAAGGAGAGAATGACTGTAAAACAGCGAGCCTGATTCTTATTGGACAGAGAGTGAGCGAGAGAGAGCACAAGCAGGGGAAAAGGCAGACAGAGAGGGAGAAGCAGATCCCCGCTCAACAGGGAGCACAACTCGGTGCTCGATCCCAGGACCCCGGGTTCATGACCTGAGCCAAAGGCAGACGCTTAACCGACTGAGCCACCCAGCGGCTGCCTAATTCTTGATGATTATTTCTATAGCCTTGTCCAGCAGCTGCAGTTACTGTGGTCTTTCCAGGTTCCATGCTTAGCTGCACCCTGTCTAAAAGTCAGCCCAAAGGACCACTTTGCAGTGAATTTTCTCCAAAGGTTGCGTTCCTGGGGGGAGGGATTTTATTCCTTGGGCCAGAAAGATTGGGGTCACGTCCCGGTCCTTCCACTATGTGGCCTGAACACATTCATCAGCGGCTTGAGCCTGTTTCTTGAGTGGTCACTGGGTTCACCTCTCAATACTCTGTACATTTATTGAGGGAGCGAAATGCACCGAAGTTCCATCGAGGTGCAAACACACAATACAGAAAGTTCTGGTGCATGATGATTAACATGGTAATAATTCTAATCTCATCATAAAACAAAGCGAACATTCTTAAAACAGCAGATGGTAAAAAAAATAGTAAACGTTATGGGAGAGGTTGAATTTTTATATACATTTAATTAAAAAATGATATTGTCCAAACACATGCAGACTGTTGCATTTATTTTTATTTTTTTTACAATCTTATACTATTCGCTCTCTCTTTCCGTCCGCTCCCTTATTCATCCTTGTCCTTGTAATAACGCTTAATTGTAACGTGTTTCACAGAGACAGCTACGTTTCATGCTAGGCGTCTTCTCTGTTATTTACCTGTTCAAGGCGACAGCTGCCAGTGTTGTCCCCTTGTTGGAACACTCACTGGCCTGTGGCTCAGGATGTTCCGTGTATGTCTTACCTGGGCTGTGGTGACACCCGTCACAGGCTGGGGGCCTGACCAGCTGACGCTGTCCCTCACCGTTCTGGAGGCTGGGTGTCTGAGATCGAGGTGCTTGTAGAATCAGGTCTTGGGTAGCACCCGCTTCCTGGCTTGGAGACGACCTCCTTGCTGTGCCCTCGTGCGGCAGAGGGGGAAGCTCTAACTCTTCCCAGCAGGGCACTGATCCCATTGTGGGGGCTTTGTTTTCCTGACCCCGCCTAACCCCATCATCTCCCTAAGGTCTCACCTCCTAATGCCATCACATTGGGGATTAGGGCTGCACCTGTGAATTTGGGGGGTACAAACATCCAGTCCATAACAGCTCACCATGGGCTCCCCATTCATGTCCTTCTTGCAGGAAAAATACTTCCAGTCCATCCCAACAGCCCCAAAGTCTTGACTTATCTCAGCTTCAACTGGAAAGCCTTTACCAAGGTCTCGCCTAAATCAGGGGTGGGCGAGGCTTTAGGTGTGATGCGTCATGAAATAGAATTCCTCTCCACGTGGGAGCCTGGGAAGCACAACAGTTATGTGCTTCCAAAGTACAACTGTGGGACAGGCTTAGGCTAGACGTGCTCAGCCAAAAGCAGAACTCAGAAGAAAGAAGCAGGCATGGGCTCCCAAGCACGTCCACCAGCCGGGAAGGCAAAACCAAGACCTGAGGCCTGAGACTAATTCTCTCAGGTTTGGTGGCCTGTCACCGAGTGGCTGGGGCAGGAGGGACCTGAACACAGGACCATCAAGGGAAGACGGAGGGTGTGAACAGCTTTCGATCTGATTTATTTCCCCTTTCTGTCACTGTGCAGAACTTACAGAACATCCATGATGTCCTCAAGTGGGCGTTCACCATCTTCCCTCAGTTCTGCCTGGGTCAGGGACTGGTCGAACTCTGTTATAATCAGATCAAATATGACCTGACCCACAACTTCGGCATCGATTCCTACGTCAGCCCCTTTGAGATGAACTTCCTGGGCTGGATCTTCCTCCAGCTGGCCACGCAAGGCACGGTGCTTCTCCTCCTAAGGATCTTGCTGCACTGGGACCTTCTGCAGCGTCCACGGTATGTCCTGCAGGGCTCAGCGGGAGGGCACCACCTGTTCAACAAACAGGGGAGAGAAGGCTCCATCCCACAGAGAGCAAGACTAGAAATGTGTCCGATCTGTGTGATATGCTGTTCTCACGAGTGCAGACTTTGATTTTGTGTTGCTTTTTCTTCTCTACTCTTTTCTTTCCTTTCTTTTTTTTCTTTTCTGATTGATGTGAGTTACGCACCCTGGGAAGGAGAATGTCAAAAGATAAAGGGCCAACCTGTGGGATAATAGTTCTAATCATTGAATTTTTCCTTTGAAACGGCTCGGTTTCCCTCTTACTTTGATTGTAGTGTCTAGGGTGAAGTTAGTTGATACCACAGCAAAAGTAAATAATTAGCTAATTGTTTTATTTTATTTTATCTTTTTAAAGATTTTAAAGATTATTTACTTATTTGACAGAGAAATAGAGAAAGAGCACAAGTAGACAGAACGTCAGGCAGAGGAATAGGGAGAAGCAGGCTCTCTGCTGAGCAGGGAGCCCAATGTGGGGCTTGATCCCAGGACCGTGGAATCATGACCTGAGCCAAAGGCAGATGCTTAACCAACTGAGGCATCCAGGTGCCCCAATTATTTTATTTTTTTAAAGATTTTATTTATTGATTTGAGAGAGAGAGCATGAGCAGAGCGAGGGGCAGAGAAAGAAGCAGGCTCCCTGCTCTCTCAAGCAGGGAGCCTGACACGGGACTCGATCCCAGGAGCCTGGGATCACGACCTGAGCTGAAGGTGGATGCTTCACTGACTGAGCCCCCCAGGCTCCCCTCACATAATTTAATTTTATGGCTAGATGACTTTGGCTCCTAACATCAGGAATGGATGGAAGGTCAGCACGGATAATAGCACAAGGGATCTATTTCTATATATTTACATATATATGTAATATTTGTTAATGCTAACATTTACATATATCCTACACATAAATACGTAATTGTATATTATATATATATATTATTTATGTTTACATTGATATGTATATATTTTTAGATCCATAATGTGGCCTGTCTGCACACACACACACGTCTCTATTATTCTAAGTGGGATTCAAGGCCGCTGTGCACAGGTGTCTAGAGCATTGTCAGATAACAGAGCGTTGTCAGGATAGACGCACAGGGAGGAAATGTGCTTTGCTGTGTCCCCTCACATGTGTGTCTCCCTGGGACCCACGAGGCCCCCATCCATTGCCCCGATCTTTCCAAGAGCCACACGGGTCCCTCTAAATTCATCTCCGAGACGGACCCTTCACGGAGAAATTACTAATTAGGACCGTGTCACTGGAGAACCCGTTGAGGACTGAGGTCACATGGCAAATATTTCGTGGTGATGCCTTCATAGAATTGTTCCTGTGAGTCATTTCACGACATTTTTCCTTTAGAATTCCTTTCAGCCGGCAGAGCAGCGAGCCGCAGTAAATAGCAGTCCCAAAGCCCTCTTGAATTGGCCACGATCCACCTGGAGTCTGTAGATTTCCAGTATGTGACTGAGTTTGGAAGAGAATTCTGAGTGCCTTTCAAACATAATGGGTTCCGTGATCAGCCCTCATGTGTTTAATCTGTTTTAAAACCTAGACCGTAAAATCTCATTGGATGGATTTCAGGGCGCCCCGTTCTCGCCGGGGGCATCAGAAGACTTCTTCTGAAAAGAGAAGACTCTCTTTCTTACTTGGTGGAGCCTACGTTCCACCGTGTTTTAGAACCACGCCTTTGCCCTCCACAGTGAATCACCACTATTTATTGTTCTTTGTCGGTGTGGAGGAAGCAGGGGATGAAGTGTGATCTGATTGAGACGCTGGTTGTCTGCCACCTCCCTGTGGGTGGCAATACAGTGACCGTCTCGCTAAATTATTTTTAAGTCCACGTCTGGGGACCTCTGGGGGGCTCCGTGGGTGAAGTGTCTGCCTTCGGCTCAGGTCGTGGTCCTGGGATCGAATCCCGCTTGGGCTCCCGCTCAGTGGGGTTCTGCTCCTCCTTCTCCCTCTGTTGCTCCCCCTGTTTGTGCTCTCTCTCTTTCTCTGTCACATAAATATAAAATCTTAAAAAAAAAAAAGAAAATTAAGTCCACATCTGACCAGGTCACTAATCATTGCCGAAACAAGAACCCCAAGGTTCTTCGCCAGGCCCCCTCGAGTCGGGCACGCAATGCCCAGTGAAGCTCTCCGTGACCCTCCCCTCGACCCCCATGGGTGGCATTTGCCTCTGGTCATCTGCCCAGTCAAGGCCTCTGGCGGGACGGACCTCCCCCACCTCCGGCACCCACCGCGTGCTGCTCCCCACCTCCCAGGGCCTGCCTGATGCCTTCTAGGCCTTCCTGTCACGGCTCCGTCACTCTGCTCTGCCTGACCATCCACTCCTTTGCACGGCGGGTACCGTGCACTGGTGTTGAATCATACGTGAATAGGAAGATGTTGCTCCCAGCGCCTGGGGGGGATAGTGCCTGTCGCCCCCTGTTCCCCCCCAACCCCCAGGCCAGCAGTGTCCACGAGCAGGTGCAGACAACTCCTCCTTGCCATCTGCCAGGCTGCCCGTGGTCTTGAACTGCGTCTGCCGCTGGCCTTTGGTTGTCTGCTGAGAATCCCTGTCTCCATCGGGGCCTGAGCCCTGGCTGGACACCAGGCCGCCTGGAGGCATTTGGGGGTGTTCTTGCCTATTCTCTCTGGTCTGGAGCTGACCTGGCCCTGTGTGCCCGAGGTGCTGGCTGGGTGCGGGCAGGCAGGTGGCCTGGGGGACCTTTCTCTGCTGCCGTTGGGCATTTGGACTGTCTGGTGCCCACGGTTCTCCTTCCTCTGTCACGTAGATGCCGGTTTCGCGTGCGTCAGCTGGAAGGGGGCAGAGCGGCGCATTTCCGAGCACCGTGCATTGGGCTGTGGGGGGGCCAGCGAGAAGGGACCTCGGGCCATCGTCCAGCACCCGTGGGAATGACTTCAGATGTGAACAGACACACTTCCCTGCCCCCTCCCCGCCTGGAACCCTGAGGTCAGAAATTCTGGGCATGAGCCCGAGGGGGGACCTGTAAAGCTCCCCAGGTGCTCCCAGGAAGGAGAGGGTCAGAACTGCGGACGGGGGAACCTGGGCAGGCGTCTCAGAAATAGGGAGGAAGAAGCGTCTCACTCTCTCCTCTTTGAGTCACAAAAGGACAGCGGAAGGCCAGGCCAGCGGAAGGGTCCAGGGACACGCCAGGAGCCGGGAAAAGGGGAAAGTAACCACCAAGCCGAGAAGTATGAAATTGGATGATTTTCCACAAACTGAACGGAGAACTGTTCCATTCTCCCAACGGAGCACTTTCCGTGTCTTTGTGACCCTGTTCCATCACCCACTCTGGACATAACCATTGTTCTTGGGTGTTCCTTTTTTTTTTAACACATTAAAAACCATATGTTTTATTCATTAAAATACATTAAGTTCAGGGGCACCCACGTGGCTGAGTTGGTTAAGCGGCCAACTCTTGGTTTCAGCTCAAGTCACGATCTCAGGGTCGTGGGATCAAGCCCCTCTTTGGGCGTCTGCTTGAGATTCTGTCTCTCTCTCCCACTGCCCCTCCCCCCATATAGAAATAAATAAATAAGTGAATAAATCTTTCTATAAAATACATTAAGTCCACACTTAGCCTAGTGTGCACATTTCAAATCCACCGTCTAATTCTTGTTCCCAATACAGAATATAAGTATCGTAGAGGATTCCTGTGCTGATAGAATGATCTTGGAGTACTGATTTCTGTAATTCTCTGCTCATCTTGTTTTATCTCCAGTGGTTTGTTTCTCGTGCTCTTGAATGTTGTATGAGTGGCGCCATGTAAATATACTTCCGAGTAGCTAGCTGTGTTCTCTCGTCTTCTAGGTTGTGTGTTGAATAGATTCCCTATTTGTTCAATGATGATTTTAGGCACAGAAAAAATAATGCAGGGAAAGGACCTAGGGCACTGGGAGCTGACAGTGGACATTTTATTTTAAATGCTTTTTTATCTCAAAATAGTTTAAGACTCGTAAGAAATTGCAGAATTTGTACAGAGTCCCTGTGTAGCCTTCACTCAGCTTCTCCCAATGATACCGTGATAATGTGGTCGTATATTACATGACGATATCACATTGGCAAAGACAGGAATTTGATTTTGGTACAACCTTAACTCAGTGGTCTGTACCCATTTAATGATTAAAATGTTGGTATGTTACAGTTTACAGGGGAAATTGAAATTACTTTAAAGTTAAAATGTGCCAGATTGAAAATCGTAATGAAGATAGAAAAGGGAGCAGCTTAGATTTAGAGCAAATAAATTTGAATTGAAAATTAAATTTGTATTCACCTAATACTAATTAAATCTATTATGCACAGTGTTGTGTAAAGTACTCACTGTACAATCCTCTTACACAATCCAATGTGTTCTATGTAACTGTAACGTTTGGGCTCTTTTATACATAATCTACTTTATTCAAGTGACCTATTTGCTAAAAGTGCTCAGACAAGATGACTCCTTGTAATAGTCTTGTGATACATGCTTCTTCCGCCTTGCAGAGAAGTCTGGGATGGTTTTATTATTCATAAAACTGAAAAGCACCTCTAGTTGTACATCTGTCCACTTCACTGTCTTTTCCTTCACCTAGTACGGGATGAATGTGGACTCTTGCTTATTATCTTTTCTTAAAGATTTTGTTTATTTGTTTGAGAGGGAGAGTGCAAAAGCTGGAGGGAGAGGGAGAGAGAGAATCTGAAATAGACTCCGCACTGAGCACAGAGCCCAATGCGGGGCTTGATCTCACGACCGCAAGATTGTGACCTGAGCTGAAACCAAGAGTCATCTGCTTCACCAACTGAGCCACCCAGGCACCTCAGACTCTTACTCGTTATTAATCACGATGGCAGAAGTAGGGTGTGTGGACCAGAGCTGACAGTGTGGCTCAAGACCATATCCGTTTCGACAGGTCTCTGATCTTTCTGTCTCTCTTGACTCTTCCCGTTCCAGGTCACAGATGTGAATTAACTCTTACTTCATCTTCCCAGGGGCCAGTCTGCCATTCAAGGCACGGTCACATCTTCCAAGGACATAGATGTGGAAAAAGAGCAAGTAAGAGTGTTGAAAGGGAGAACCAGCGAAGACCTTCTCATGTTATACAACCTTAGTAAAAGCTACGGAAGCTTCTTCAAGAAGACCATCGCCGTGCGAGACATTAGTTTGGGCATACGAAGAGGAGAGGTAAGCACCTTCTTTTTGTAACCCTTTCTGTTACAAGCCCATGTATATCTACTGTGCATCTGCTGTATTAGGCTCAGAATATCTGCAGTTGGACCCAAGAGCCTTCAGATTTCTGGGGTTTCAGCAAAAATCACTAGACACAGAATCTGAATAGAGAGTCTGTTGGCTCTTTCCCCAGCGAAAATTTTGCTGACTGATGGATGGGGGTTTATTCTGTTTCATAATTTTAAAAATTTCATGTGATTGAAGAGTTTTAATAGTTGTCTGGGCTATGGGTTGGCCTTTTATTGAGGGCAAATATATTTTATCAACCCAGTTAATTCAGGGAGCCTCTTCTAACTCTTACTTGGACTTCTGTACTTTTTAACTGGCCAATTAAGCCCATCTAATAAAATGCTCCTAGGAAAAGGGAAAGAACACTCACACCAAAGCCATAGTTCAGAATTTTTTCGTGGATATGGCATTAATTCTCTTAGAAATGTTTAATCAGAACTGATGGGAGCCATGCAAATTGTTCCTGATGTGTGCTTAATTGCATCAAAAGAAATCATCTCTGAAAGTGATTACATTTAATTAAATGTTAAAAATAAGAGGTACCTTGCATTCATATTGTTCCCAGCTCCTGAGAAACTCATGGCAGGTTACACGCTTATGTGATCGGCAGGCACACTGCTCTGTGAGCAGAGAGCGGGTGTTTCAGAGAGGAGTGTTCCGAGGGAAAGGCAAGCCTGGGGACCAATCTAAGTCGACCCAGGAGCATCCTTACATGCTGCACCGTGGTTTGTGGCTGATGAGGACAGTATGCTAAGGAATAAGTTTTTTGTAGCCACTATTGGCCACTCAACCCAAAGACCAGCTCTGCAACCTTTGGCATCAGATTGAACTGTTTGTTTTATCTCCACTTCAAAAACCATTTTTAGTTTCTCTGCTACCTGTTGGAGTAGTTTTAAGCTGAAGGGTAAGAGAAAAACTTGGAACGCTTCATGAGGGAGATGCTTCAGGGATCTGAGATGTCCAAGGTGCCACTTACATTTGAGTTCTGTTGGCTGGACTTTCTGTGAACGGGGTTTAAATACTTAGATGTAAAGTGCTTTGCAACAGCCAGTGGAAAAGAAAGAGAGGACTGAGATATGTCCCCGTCTAGAAATGAATAACTGGCTAGGAAATGGAAGACCATGACACGTAGCATGCTAGGTCATGGCGCGCGTGCTGCCCGAGGTTGCGGCGAGGTTAGAAGCACGTGAAGCGGCACTGCCTTGGAGCTGTCGGTCCAGGAACGGCAGCTGGGTCTGTGCCTGGGATGGTGGGAGGGATCCAGCTGAGATGGGGGAAGCATGGCTATGAAAGCACGTGGGAATTCAGGGAAGCCCCTGTCATTCAGAGGTCCCAAATACGGTCCTGTGCTAACTAGGTAGGGCCAGCACCAGGTAAGCCAGAACAGGCACTTTCCAAGATTCAAGGAGCAGGGAAGTCAGCTGAGGTCAATAGACGGAAAGCCGGCTGATGCCACCGGAAAACCGAAGTCTCGGAAGGAGATTTTAAGGACCGCACAGACTCAGGCTCTATCCCAGAATCTCTAGCTAAGAACATACTGAGAGATAAAGGCGAGGTCTAGAAACGATGGCAAGAAGGCTGTTTTTCGCGTGGAATATAAGGCAACATTGAACCACTACTCCCCACCCCCACCAAATGCTGACTTGATACTGAGTGTCAGAGTTTAGAACTAATAGTTCTCTTCTTAACTCATGTCAGGGTCAGCCTAGAGTCTGAGTTGGGGGTGGGGAGAAGGGGAGGGAGAGTGGGGAGAAGAGTTTAAAAACGTAGTTTATTTATATTTTGAAGATTTTATTTACTTATTTATTTGAGAGAGTGAGCACTCACACACGCGAGTGCAGGGGGAGCTGAGGGAGAGAGAGAGAGAGAGAGAGAGAGAGAGAATCGTAAGCAGACTCCACACTGAGCGTGGAGCCTGACTTAGGGCTCGATCTCACAACCCGAGATCACGAACTGAGCCAAATCAAGATTCCGATGCTTAACCGACTGAGCCCGCTGGGTGCCCCTGGAATGTACTTTAATCTATGCGGCGGCATCAAGGGGAGAAGAGAATGAGCACAATGACGTGAGTTTCTAACACTCAGCCTCCACAAAGGGACCCAGTTAGGACCTTGTTGGAACGGCCCCCCACTAGGCGGGGTCTCAGCACCATCCCGGGAGCTGGCATTCCCTCGTCACCCTCTGGAGTGTTCCTCACACAGATTCGCTCTCCGTAGGTGATTCTCCATACAGGCACATTGCTCAGACACCACAATCACTTGCAGAGTGCTTTGCACAATCAGGTGGACTTAAGCGTCTACGAGTATCAGAGACCAGAAATGTCAGCTCCGAGCCGGCTGAACGTAAATCCCGTCTGCTGTGACTTAGATGTTCCTCCCCTGCGTCTTCTCTCCTCTCAGTGCTTTGGGCTCCTGGGGCCCAACGGGGCCGGGAAGAGCACCACATTCAAGATGCTGAACGGGGACGCCCGTCCGACCTCAGGACATGCCGTCGCCAGGACTCCCACAGGGTAAATCCAGATGCGGGCGTTCCTGGTGCCTGGGGACAGCCCACGTCCCCTCAGTCCTGTGCCCAGAGTCTGAGATGCCCCTTCCCTCCAGATTTACCCTCCAGTTAGCTGCCAGGGGCCCCTCCTCACACAGGGAAGAGCTGCTAGGGCCAATGAGATAAGCTTCCTATGTCTGGCCACAGGGTCAAGGACATGTCTGCAGAAAGCAGGCAGGGCTGACCTCTTTCGTGGCCCCCAATGGCCCGATGGGACTGTTGGTGTGGGTAAGTGGGGAAGGACCAGGGGGTGGCTCTTCTTGCTTCACCGACAGATCCCGCTTTAAATACCCCCACCCATGGGATGGTGGCCCCAGGGGGCTGCATGGTTTTGCTCCTTCACCACCCGGACCCCCTCTTCCAGGTGGTTGACGGCTTTGGGCCAGGCGAGTATACATATGAAAATCCAGATGGTGGCATCTCGGGGAGCAAGGGAGGACATCTATTCCCCTTGCTGCAAAGTCAGTGAAAGATGCTGGGTGCTCTGCATGCTGCAGGCTGCCTGAGGCCACCAGGTCCCGTGGGGGCTCTATGGGCAAGCCCACAGAGTTTTACCTCTGAGTGTCACTCCTAACGTGGCCTGTTAAGGTGCACATCACCCTCTCCTCTGATTCCTTCTGAACTGCACTGCGACCTGGAGACATGTCCCCAGGGGTGTGGGCATCATCAGAGGTGTGGTCATCCAGTCCGATGAAGGGCCGACTTCTCCGTCCCTGCCCTGGTCAGGACCGTTAGGGGTTCTCGTCTCTCCTAAGAAGGAGACTTCTGGTTCTAAACCTCTCTGGAGGCTGGATTGGCTGCTTGCTTCTTGCTCTAAATTTGCCTGAGGAGACTACTTGCCTCAATCACACTAACTAAAATCTCCCACTTGAAAATTTAGGGGTCTTTCCGGGCGGGCCCTCCACGTGTTGTCATGGGCGTCCCAAAAGGAACGTTTCCATGGCCCCGTCGACACACACTTCTTCCTTTCCATACCGAATTATAAGGCCCCTGGCACGTATCTTTTTTTTCTACTGCAGCAAGTTCATTTCAACTTGACAATGTCGATAATAGATTTCAGACTTCTGTTGCTCAACTTACATAAGGAAAACCACGTCCTCGGAAGGTCATTCTATCAGGAGCTCCCGTCTGAGTACCATAGTTGATTTCATAGCCTTTCTGCTGGGGTCACAGAGTCTCTCCTAAGCAGGCTTGGAAACAATGTGCTTGAGATTTATATATATGGGTTCAAATAGAGTAATTGAAAAAAAGTTGTTCGAAAATATGAAAATCACCTAATTCTTTGCATCAACAAATACTTATTGTCCTTCTATGATGTGCCGGGCACTGGGAGGTTTCCTTGGATTCCTAAAATGCAGTGTTAATATTCACATGTCTCCTGCTAGTGTAATTTAGCATACATTCATATCTGTGTGTATGTATATAACTTTTTAAAAGATTTAATTTATTTGAGAGAGAGAGAAAGAGAGTGCAAGCAGGGGGAGCAGCAGAGGGAGAAGCAGACTCCTCGCTGAGCAGGGAGCCCGATGCGGGGCTCGATCCCAGGAACCCAGGATCATGACCTGACCCGAAGGCAGATGCTTAACCCACTAAGCCACCCAGGCGCCCCTATAATTAATTTTATCTATTACTTATATATGAAGTATGGGTAATTAAATGTATTTGTGTGGAGAGATTCAGATTTTAGAATCAGACAAGAATATAAAGATCATGTATTTGGTATACCTCATTTACATTTTTCCGTGAGCATCTCCCAATTCCCTTCAATAATAGTTATTGTTTTAATTTTTTACGAATCGAGTGGGCATGAAATCTCATTGTTGAATTAATTTGCACTTCCTTGATTATTCATGAATCTGAGTGTTTTTCCCACATTTATTTGTTTGGTAGTTTTCCTTCCTGCCAATCGCCTGTTATATCCTTCATCCTTTTCTCTGTAAGGTTGTCTTTCTTTTAGTGAGGCGTTCATGTAAGAGTTTTTCATACTTTCAACGGGGAAACTAATCTTTTTTTTTCACTTTCATTTTTATTATTTTTAAAATTTTTATTTTTAAAATTGTATTTAAATTCAAGTTAGTTAACATAAGTGTAGTATTGGTTTCAGGAGTAGAATTTAGTGATTCATCACTTACGTACAATACCAGTGCTCATCCCAACACGCGCCCCCCTTCATGCCCACCCCCCAGTTACCCCCTCCCCTCCAGCAACCACAGTTTGTTCTCTAGAGTGAAGAGTCTCTTATGGTTTACCTCCCTGTCTTCATCTTATTTTAGCTTTCCTTCCCTTCCCCTATGTTCACGTGCTTTGTTTCTTAACCTCCACGTGTAAGTGAAATCGTATTTGACTTTCTCTGACTTACTTCACTTAGCGTAATGCCCTCTA
Source organism: Ailurus styani (assembly GCA_002007465.1). Lineage (NCBI taxonomy): Eukaryota > Metazoa > Chordata > Mammalia > Carnivora > Ailuridae > Ailurus > Ailurus styani. The sequence goes on from LNAC01000184.1 coordinate 2,688,412, forward strand.
GTTCCATCCTTACCATTGAAAAGGCAAGATTTCATTCTTTTTGATGGCTGAGTAGTATTTCAGTGTGTGTGTGTGTGTGTGTGCGTGTGTGTGTGTGTGTGTGTGCGTATACACCACACCCTTATCCATTCATCAGTTGATGGACATCTGGGCTATTTCCATAGTTTTGCTCTTGTGGACATCGCTGCTCTAAACATTAGGGTGCACGTGCCCCTTCAAAGCGGTATTTTTGTATCCTTTGGGTAAATACCTAGTAGGGCAATTGTTGGATCTAGGGTAGTTCTATTTTTCACATTTTGAGGAACCTCCATACTGTTCTCCAGAGTTGGCATTCCCACCAACTGGAAACTAATCTTTTATGTGTTTTATATGGCATTCCCACCAACTGGAAACTAATCTTTTATGTGTTTTATATGGCATTCCAACTGGAAACTAATCTTTTGCGTGTTTTATATGTTTTAAGAATTCTCTTTCAGTGGTACCTTGAATTTTAACTTTGTTCTATAAGTTTGTGTGTGTTGATGTTTGCAGTTTTGATGAAGCCAATTTATCATTTTTTTCCTTTGTTATTTCTTATTCTTTGAATCTTAAGAAAATTCTTGCCTTTCTGAGGTCATAAAATTCAACGTTCTTGTCTTTAATTAATAGGGAGTTTATATTTAGATAGACTCTGGTGGAAATATAATTTGATGTTTTTCCTTTTTTTTCAAATATATATGTATTTTTATTGTTAGAGAGAGTGAGACTGAAAGTGGGGAGGGAGGGGCAGAGGGAGACAGAGAATCCCACATCGACTCCATGCTCAGCTCAGCACAGAGCCCCATGGAGAGCTCTATCCTACAACCCTGAGATCAGGACTTGAGCTGAATTCAAGAGTCTGATGCTCAACTGACCGAAACACCCAGGAGCCCCTTGATTTTTTTTCTATCCTGAGTTCCAATTTTCTTAATGCCGTTTCCTCACCAAGGTGTCATTTTGTCCATCTAAAAGCATTTCCGTATATATCAAGTCCTCAGCTGATTTCTCCTGCTTTGTGTTGCATCCCACGTGGCTACAGTGCCTGCCTGTCTTCTGAGTTCTTGATTTTCAGTATTGTTTGAACTCTTGTGGGACCTTTATTGTATACTATTTTTAGGATCACTTTACCACTCTCTATAAAAATGTCACCATATTTACACCTTGATGGGGATTGCATCACATTTATACTATTATTTGAGGAAATTGAGATCTTGATGAAATTCTGTTTGCCTTTTCCATGACTATGAAATTTATTTATTTGAATTTATTTGAGAGAGAGGGAGGGAGGGAGGGAGGGAGGGAGCATGAGCAGGGGGAGGGGCAGGGGGCGAGGGAGAGGGAGAAGCTGACTTCTCACTGAGCAAGGAGCCTGATGTGGGACTCAATCCCAGGACCCTGAGATCATGACCTGAGCCAAAGGCAGATGCTTAACTGACTGAGTCACCCAGGTGCCCCCAAAAAATATCATTTAATTACATTTTGCAGTTTTCTTACAAATTCCTTGCATATGTTTTTTAGATTTATTCATCCAGATGAATTTGTCTCCATCAGGAAGTATTTAATCTGTTATTTGTTTGTTTGTTTTAATTTTTTCTTGTTAGATTTTCTCATAGCTTGGGACTCTGCTAGCTGACCTCACAAGTGAGTGTGTTTGTGTGTTTAGCATTTGCTCTTTCTTTTCCTGTGTGACACCGTCTGTCAGTAGGGTGTTCCTTCCTCTCTTGATTCTCGGCTCCCCCATGCAGAACCAGGTCTTGTGTTGAAGGCTTTGGGGTCTCAGGCGGCAGCCATAGGGAGAATATCTCATTTCCAGTCACAGCACGGCTTCATCCAGGTGCTGAGCTGCTAACCAGCCAGCCTGGAGGATAAGCAGTTTTCTTGAGAACTTGGGAAGCCCAAGTTCCCAGCCCCCTTCTCTCCGCCTCTTTCAGGAGGGGTGGGGCTGTGCCGTAGACCCCGCTGCCACACTGCACCTGGTTCTGGTCCCTCTTCATCACACGGGAGTGTGTTCGGTCCCCATTCCATCCCCATCATGACTGCGTTCAGTCTTGCAGGGGCCAGACTCCGAGGCTTTTTCTTAGCTTTATGTAACTCAGAGCCAAAACCAAGCAGGCAGCGGCTTGAGGTCCTGCTCTCCCATTCTCCTTGTTTGTGATGCCCGGAGATGTTCAAGTGTGTTTTTCTTTTCTAGACACTAATTACACAACCATGAATGAAGCAAATAAAATCTATTCATCATTTTTTTGGGTGTACAGGAAGATGTGGAAAGCACTGTGTCCACAATTTCCATTGAGATTTTAATTGATTTTATGTTGCATTTATAGATTAATTTGGAAAACACTGAAATTTGTATTCTGTGTCTTCTCTTCTGCAAACCTTGCACTAATCCAAGAACTCTCAAAATGATGTGAAATAGTAGTATATCTATTGCTCACTCGAGTAGTAGTGTTTGTTTTGCTAAATTTGGTGGTTTGGAAACCATGTGCATATTATTTGTCTTGATAGTATTATTTTGCAATTTTATTTAAAGTTCTTTAAGGCAAATCTTAAATTTATCATTTTAACATTCATACAGATGAACATTTTATAGTTGTTTTTCTTTTGATATATTTATATCATTAAGGAAAGATTTTTGATTACTGAACTCTTCCTACCTTTCTGCAGTAAACTTGATTTTGTGATGGATGTACATTTCCTTTTATTTACTAAAGAAAAAGTAGTTTGCTGTTGAAAACTTTCATTTTGTAACACTCCTGTTAAATTATTCCCATTTTTAATTTTTGTTGTAAGTTTGACTATACTTTCTCAAAGACCTATTTACTTAATTTAAAAATTTTAACTATTCCAGTGCACCTGGATGGCTCAGTTGATGATGTGTCTGCCTTTGGCTGAGGTCATGATGTCAGCGTCATGGGATCGAGCCCAATGTTGGGGCTCCGTGCTCAGTGGGGAGTCTGCTTGGAATCCTCTCTCCTTTTCCCTCTGCTCCTGCCCCTCCACTCTCTCTCTCTTTCTCAATCTCTCTCTCAAATAAGTAAATAAATAAAAATTTAGGGGGACATAATAAAAAAAATAAATAAACACAATAATTTTAGACTTGCCAAAAATAAATTTTTTTAACTACTTCTAATTTCTAACTCATTCTAACTTCTTGATTTTAGTCATTTTTAAAGTCTTCTTTCCCTAAATAAATTATCAAATTATTAAGTCTACAAATATACTTCTTTTAAGATTTTTTTTTATTTTTCATTTGACACAGAGAGAGAGATTACAAGTAGGCAGAGAGGCAGGCAGAAAGAGAGGAGGAAGCAGGCTCCCTGCCAAGCAGAGAGCCCGATGTGGGCCTCGATCCCAGGACCCTGGCATCATGACCTGAGCCGAAGGCAGCGCCTTTAACCCACTGAGCGAGCCAGGCACCCCCAAATATACTTCTTTGTACAGCTCTAACTTGATCCTGAAAATGTAAAAAGTAGTATTACTGCTGTCACTGTCTTTTAAATGACTATATAATTTTGAGTTAATCTTTCCAAAAGTTTCATGGAAGAGCATTTCTGATACTCAAAACCTTGTGTTTCTTGGTTTAATATTTTAAAAAAATTTCCTTTCAAGAAACTTTCCATTGAAGTATAAGTTATAAATAGAAAAGAAGATCTCAATGAATTTCTATGAAGTGAATACACTTTAATAATCTGTACCTAGCTCAGAAAGAGAACAAGACTGATACCCCTTAAACCCTTCAGATCCTAGGGTAACACCTAGCCTGATTTTTTTTTTTTTTTAGAGAGGGAGGAAAAGGGAGAGATGCGGAAGGAGAGAGAGAATCTCAGGCAGACTCCCCGCTGAGTGCAGAGCCTGATGCAGGGCTCCATCTCACAACCCTGAGATTATGACCTGAACCAAAACCAAGAATCAGATGCTTCACCGACTGAGCCGCCCAGGCATCCCTGTCTGTGTTGGCTCGTAACTGCTGTAATTGCTACGTCTGTGGGCAGAGAATACAATTATATGTTGGTTGGTCTGCATCAATTGATAAAACCTCAATATTTGGAATGATCTGGTTCAACAGCAGGCAATAGAACTGATCGGTTTGGTGAGTGTTTGAGGTGTGTGTGATCCTGGTGAAGATCCTGGTGATTCTCTGAAAGGGAATCACATGCTCGGAAAGGAAGCTCTCAAGTTACTGTGCTGTGATTTTCCCTGCAACTGTAGAAGGAAGAAGGTGTGTTTTTGTTTCTTGGGTGGTGTGCATGCATGTTTGCGTGTGCGTGTGTTTTCCTAACTTCTCTATTTACCAGTACATGTGGACAAAAGAATCTGAATCTCCAAAGCCAACAAAAAATACATGGTCTATTTTCCTCATCCCTGGAAGCCTGACTCTTGTTCATAATCCCATCCCATCATTTGTAAACTAATTGGAAAATGAAATTCAAATGGCTGTTCTTGAAAGAAAGAATACATTTACATCTCCTTAATGGCCTGCAAGTCCCTTATTATGCTACATATCTGTGTAATTAGTTTAATTATAACTAAACCACACTTGCATTAATTATATTTTTAACCTTGATTATTTGTAATGTTAATTGCACATTAGTATTCAAGGAATTAAATGGGTAATTAGAACACAATGGAATTTTTAACTACATAGAGAGCCGCTATGTATCTTTCTGTCCATGAAACTCATAACTTCCCACTAGCTAATTGGAATATATTGATATAGTCGTTCATCATTTTAAGGTCCACTTTGTGTCTTTTTTTGAGGTTATATTATCAGGAACAGAGCTGTTTTCTTTTCTTGTTTAATTTATTAATGTCTATGAACACATGTCCTCCAATTTGAGAATATGTCTACAGAATTTCATAACTGACCATTATAATTTGGTTTAAATTATCTGGAGCTCCTGGTACAATGCCAGTGATCACAGATGGGAAGACTGCAGGCCGACGATCAGTGTATGCACTTTGGAATTGGACTGCACTTGGTTAGAATGTAGACTTCCTAGTTTGTCACAGTCCTCAGCCCTCCCTATTGCCTCACTTCTGACACCATCAGATGTGTAGGTGGAGTGTTTGTGGCCTCTATGGACAGAACAAATGCTAACCACAGTAGTTACAATGTACTGCGACTCTAACGTTCGCCAAGCATTACGCTACGTGAGGGGCTTGGTGTTTTTGATCTCATCTGCTAGTTGTAACAACCTGGAGAAGAGGACTTCATCCTGACTGACGAATCTCAGGTGCAGGGCATTACATGGTGTGCCATATGTCGGGACATCTGGAAAGGGGCAGAGGATTTGAATCCCAGTTTTCAACATAGAAGTTGCCAGATCGTTTACTGTTGGAAGTCAGGCCAGGGACTCTCACTGGAGTAGCCGGAGGACGAAGGCCCTGCCTCAGAGCCAACTGATGCCGGCCTGGCCCTTCCTGGAAGTGGGTCAGACTCTGGAAGTTTCCAGAGGGATAAGTTGTGCAGCCTCAGGATGAGGTGGTCGCCCCTCCGTCCTGGCCGAGATGGAGGCGCAGAGGCTTCTGTGAGGCTCAGGTGTGGTTTTGTTGGTCCTGGGACCTGCCAGCTCTTCATACTCTGCGTGTTGCATGAGTTCATAAACATCAGGTACTAGCAGGCTGTGTTAGCTTTGTGCTGGCCCTGCCGATTTATGATTATCCACAGATAAACATTTACAGGGTGAAAAGGAACCCGACTAAACCCCAAACCCTGTTTGCATATTTCCTGTCAGTTCACCTCTCTTACCTGTTCTTGATCTGTTTTCTTTAAGAGATTGTTTTATTCATCTTAGAGAGAGAGCAGGGGGAGGGGCAGAGGGAGAGGGCGACAAGCAGACTCCCCGGGACCCTGGGATGAGCCGGAGCCAAGAGTCAGATGCTGAACTGAATGAGCCACCCAGGTGCCCCTACCTGTTCCTGATCTTGATCCTTACTTCCAGGAATTGGTAAGACTTTCACTGTGATCTTGATAATATATATGTAATATACACACATATTATATATATATGTATAAACACATGTATATGTGTATGTGTATATGTGTGTATATAAAATATTTCTTTCAAAAAGAGCTTACATATAGCAAAACTTTTACCTTTCTCAGACATATATACACTCACATTACAATATTTATCTGAATTTGTATTGACCATATATATGTGTGTGTGTGCATTATAACACGTATATACATATACACAGATACACATATGATACATATATATAATTATATGTAATCTTTTCGCTAAAGCACCAACACTGTTATTTACACTCTAGAAGGCAAACAGGCTGCCCACAGGAATGGCCAGGGACCTTGAAGTGTAGCTCCTCGATGCATCTGTGTAAATTGTTTTCCTGGCCACAGTAGATAACTTTTAACTTCCCTTTCAGAAACTTCACAGTGTCACATATTTCAAGATACTTCTAACTTGGTAATAATGTTACCAAATTTCCCTGACACCATTACTTAATATTTCTCATAGAGAACCGTGGTGCTTCTCAAGCATAACAATTAAGAAGATACTCATACCTGCACATTTTGCAGGGAAGCTGTGGAATCCAAATATACAGACAAGATCTTAAGGAAAGGAGAGAGGAAAAACCATAAAGGAGTAAAATTAGGCTTGCGTGTGTTCAAAACAGCAGCCACTAACCACTCGTGGCTTTGAAGCTTCATAAAGTATGTTTCAAAAATTTGTTTGGTGGGGAGGGGCAGAGGGAGAGAGAATCCCAAGCAGATGTCATGCTGAGCCTGGAACCCGACATGGGGCTCGATCTCGGGGCCCTGAGATCATGACCTGAGCTGAAATTAAGAGCCAGATGCTGAACTGACTGAGCCACCCAGGCACCCCTGAGTTTCCATTTAAATATGTTCACTTATAAATCCAAGTCAGTGGCACTCGAAGGGAAGTATATGAGTTTAAGAGTGTCTGTTTCAGACAGATACAGAACATTTCCATGGTTGCAGGAAGTTGCCTTGGACTTGTGCTGATTAAACCAAAGACCGCCTTCTCAGCAGCAAGAGTATAAACAGAAGGAACAGCACGGCAGCGTGCAGGAAGGAGCTGGGAGAAAGCATTGACTGGTGGACCGTAGTTGTGTCTGGCTAGGGATGATGGGTAACTTTTATTTGTTCCTAGTTCCCTCCTTGCCTTTCCAAATCTTGTATTGTGATCATGTGTTAAATTGTCAGGCAACTAAATAATAAATGCTAGAAAAACTTTTAAGACACAGGCATTCTTGAGGCACCTGGGTGGTTCAGTTGGTTGAGTGTCTGACTTTGGCTCAGGTCACGATCTCAGGGTCCTGGGATCAAGTCCTGCATCGGGCTCCCTGCTCAGTGGGGTGTCCGTTTCTCCCTCTCCCTCTGCCCCTCCCCCTGCTCGTGCTCGCTCTTTCTCTCTCCCTCAAATAAATAAAATTTTAAAAAAGACAGGCATTCTTGTCACATGTCAGGCCAACATTTTTGGAGTCTGTTACATTTGAATGCATGCAATTGGGACAGACCTTTCTTCTCTGCCCTCCCCCATTGGCTTCCTTCTGTCTTAAGTGATCACTATCAGAGAATTCATGTGAGCAATAACTATTAGGCACTATACTACCATCACATTGTGAAGTATTCTGGGTATCACACTTAGGAACTTGTATACACATTACTCTGCTTCATTTAAACCTCTGTAATACCAATATTACAAAAAAAGGCATAGGGCTCACTTATTGCTTATAAAAGCCTGATTTTTCTTTAGACTCACATGAGTCACAGATCAGAGTAATTTCACTCATAACCTCACCAACTAGAAATTACGTGAAAATTTGTTTCTCTACCATTTTAAATTAAATGGCGATTTACAATACTAATATCAGCTTAGAAAAACAATGAAGGGAAAATGTGTATAATCTTACATGAAGGTGATTTTTATTCTTGGAGTCCCAGTTTTGAAGAAAAAGTTCTATCATCTCTCCATACTTATCTATCTATCGATATATCTATCTGTCTTTCATCTGTCATGTGTGCATTCATTAAATATGTATCTGTCAATAATTTATATGTACCCATCTATCACATGTGTATGTGTTATGCATGCATGCATCATGTCTCTATCATTTATGACTTACCTGTCTGTCCTGCATACACACATACACACGCACACATAAACACATCGTTGCTACAACCATATTAACTGTTTGTTCATTTCATCCAGCTTTCCAGTTTTCCCATCATGTCAGGAGTGTTAATCATTCATGTTGGACAGCTTCCATACTGATGCCTCCCTTCTATTCCACTGGATTTCTACGTCTATACTACTGAACTGTTTCACTATCGTACAATTATATTCTTTTTTTAAAACTCTTATCTTATTTTTTTTAAAGATTTATTTGAGAAAGAGAGAGGAGAGAGAGAGAGCAGGGAGGAGGGGCAGAGGGAGAGAGAGAATCTTAAGCAGGCTCCACGCCCATCTCGGAGCCCAATGCAGGGCTCGATCTCACGACCCTGAGATCATGACCTGAGCTGAAACAGAGTCAGACACTTAACCGACTGAGCCACCCAGGCACCCCTCACACAATTATATTCTTACTTGAATTTTCCTTTCTTGGATCAAAGTGTCTCTTGTGTCCAACTTTCTTATTCTTTAAGAGACAGTGGTGTCTGTTGTGTGGAGGGTCTAGACATGGCGCAGGGCACAGACCAGCCATCAACACTGACATCGGTGGGGCAGGCCAGATCTTCACTGTTCAGCGATGGTTTCTAGGAGATATCTGGTGCCTTCTGCCTCAGGTTTCCCAGGGGAGGGGGATACCCTGAGTTCACAGTGTAGAAGCTTGGTTCTGTCCACATTACCTGTCCATATTTGCTTCACATCTGCCAACGTATTACCTTAGATGGGTCTATGCCATTTCGGGGTCTTTCTGGCCCATGACCAACAGAGCTCCACCACTAGGGTGCACCACTAGGGCTGAGAATTTCATTCATTCATTCATTCATTCATTCATTCATTTTTTTTTAAGATTTTATTTATTTGGCAGAGAGAAACACAGTGAGAGACACAGCAAGAGAGGGAACACAAGCAGGGGGAGTGGGAGAGGGAGAAGCAGGTTCCCCACTGAGCAGGGAGCCCAATGCGGGGCTCGATTCAGGATCCTGGGATCTGACCTGAGCTGAAGGCAGATGCTTAACGACTGAGCCACCCAGGCACCGCACATTCATTCATTTTTGAGAGAAAGAGAGTGAGCAGGGAGGGAGAGGCAGAGGGAGAGGAGAGAGAGAATCCTAAGCAGGCTCCATGCTCAGCTTAGCACAGAGCCCCATGGAGGGCTCCATCCCAAGACCCTGGGATCATGACCTGAGCTGAAAACAAGAGTCGGACGCTTAATTGACTGAGCCACCCAGGCTCCCTGTCATTTCTTTTGTTAATGGAAAATTCTTTCAGTACATGAAGAACTGCTGACCTCTCACACATAGTGTGTGGCGTAATTTATTATTTCTGCACTGGGACTTTATCCTATACCAACACACATCTTTCTGTGTTCCTATACTGACCTACCACTGTAATTAAATCATCTCGGATTATCTGTTTGTTTCATTACAAAGTTAGTTCATTAGAAAAACTCTGAAAATCCCCTGGCAGAGATATGTCCCTCAACATTTTGTTAATTAAAGGATAATGTTCACTGAAGACGAATATTGGAGGCAATTGCTTCCTTTCATAGACATTTAAACACGAAAGCTAGGTCGAGGTCTTCGTCAATTTATAATCCTTTTTCCCTGAGGTTATTCTTTTTTTTTTTTTAAGATTTTATTTATTTATTTGACACAGAGAGAGAGAGAGAGATCACAAGTAGGCAGAGAGGCAGGCAGAGAGAGAGGAGGAAGCAGGCTCCCCACTGAGCAGAGAGCCTGATGTGGGCCTCGATCCCCGGACCCTGAGATCATGACCTGAGCCAAAGGCAGAGGCTTTAACCCACTGAGCAACCCAGGCGCCTACCCCTGAGGTTATTCTAACATAGAACCCTGTTTTCTTTAATGAATAAAATAGGCTTCTGGGGGTCAGGATTGGTAAGAACACCAACTTGATACATTTGATTTCCTTTGTCCAAAGATTGACAGAAGCAATCTAAAGTCAGAGTTTATCTATCGAGCTGTGTGAAAGTTCCAACATGAGCTTTTAGGGTTAAAATCAGTTTGTATATTGTCTAAGCTCATTAGCTCTCCATAAAAGTCCCCTGTGTATGTCCTTCACCTGTGGTTCCCCCCGCATAGGAACCAAGCCGTCCTCAGCATTGCATAGGCTCTCTGATGTCTGTGATGTTCTCTGTCTTCCTTCTTTGACCCTATTTCTATATTCCCCATGTACTTCTTTCACTTGGGGAGCTCCAGCTGTCCATTAGGGTCAAGCACAAACAAGTCTATGGCCACCCATTGGGAAGATAAAGTTGTTCTCGCTCCATCCCAAGTAACACGTGACTGTATTAGCATTAACATATCCTGTCACATTGGGTTTCATTATTCATCAGTAAGTTTGTTGGATCATGAGCTCTCTAAAGAGGTACCTAGTAGCTTGTCAATAAATGCTCAACCCCTTCATCTTACAGGTGAAGAGCCGGAGGCCAGGCAGGTGAAGGACTTGCCCCAGTCACATTAGCAGTGTGAAGTTAGCAGTGACTGTCTTCTCATTCCCAGCACTTGTTCCCTTCCTCCTTCTCTTTAACATCTGTGGATGGAAGTCAAAGGAAGATGCCAGATATTTGGGGGCTGATGGTCAGCCTCGCTCAGTTAGGCTTTGACAGGAGGATGCTAAGATTGGCTGAGAGGGGGTTTTTGACCTGATGTACCGGTGGCTGAACGACCCTAACCTATGTAGATGTCAGTATCTATATCTTATGCTGGTTTGAAAGACTTGGTTTCTCCCATGAATGATAAGCTTGCTATCTGCACTTGTATTTCACACGTCATTTGTAATATAGATGATAAAAATCTGTGGGGTGTGTGTGTGTGTGTGTGTGTGTGTGTGTGTAGGTTTAAATCCAGGGAATGGACTTATCCTAGCCTTCAGAAGATGAGGTAAAAACATCTTACTCATCCACGTTTAAGACAGAAAACAATATGGCAGCATGACATTCTTCCTGAAACCATGTCCAGCCATCATGGAGGGTGCAGATCCAGTTACTGGCTCTGCTCATGGGCTCAGAATCTTCTCTGGACACACGGCTCCTCTCTAAGAGCCAATGGGAGCAGCTCATGGACAGTCCTGTTATATTTTGTGAAAATGGCCCGGAACTCACCTGACAAAGGCTCTGGGGTGCACTAGCAAGTAAACCGTGGGATGACGTGTGGACAGTGGCAATAAGGCATCAAGCAATTTGAAGGCAGACAGGTTTAAAAATATGACTAGGAAGCAAAGCTGTTCTTTGTTGGCTTTTTTTAACTCACGTTGGCAGCTTACAGACTGCTGATCATATAAAGGGAATTAAATGCATGAAGTGAGAAGTAGAACCCAGGCAAAATCTTACCGAATATTGAAACACTGGCTTGGCGGAGACCTCTCAGAAGGCTCAAAACATTTTATTTAATTTTCCGAATTCCTTGCTGTGTTACATCCTTAAATAAAGGGGAAAAAAGCTGGTCAGCTCACATCATGATAAAAGCCTCTTGGAATTCTCTTTTATGTCAGATCCTCGCCTGAAAAATGTCTTGCCTTTCCAAGAGGTGCTGAAGCATAAAGCACACAGAACGTTATGACCTCCTTTATCAGGTTCAGATAACGGACACGCAGGGGTGTGCAAACCATGAGATAGAGGAGAGAGCATTTTCTGATAACATATAAATGTGATTGACAGTAGGCTTGATGTACAAAATGACTGGTTAGCATCACTCACAGATAGGTTGAGATTTTAACCATGGGCTCATCTTCTAGGTCAGGTGGGATGAACTGGCTTTCATGTTAAACTCTGGCCTCATCCCACATGACCTTTAATGTGCAGATTTCCACAGGGCTGTGCCCACTTGGTTCTCCATCTGGACTATAACAAAAGCACCATCGAAGTGGGTCCTGTTCACCTAAACTCGGAGGTACCGATCAATCTCTTTAGACGATTCTTTTCTCCTACATGTTGATAAGGTATTTTAGCTACTCACAGAGCAGCAGGTATTTGAGCTGACAAAACAGAGCTCGAGGGGCCACAGGATGCTTTGACTTAATGTGTCTTTAATGCTATTTGAAGACTTAGCTCCACTCTGGATCAGGATCCCTGAGCTCCTTTCTGCAGACATTCTACCAAACTACCCACAGCGGTGGATACCAATTCCTAATAAATGCCAGAGAACTGATAGACCTCTTACCTGCAAGATTTGAGCAGGGCGATTTCCATGAACTCAGAGCAAATGCAAGCGTTTTACTTGCATGGCCAACACAAGATGTTCTGCTCTGAAAGTAGAGGAAAGGGCTCTTCATTTCACTCCAATGGGAAATCTTGTCCTTAATTTAAAAGTGTCACTCCCAGAGGCACCTGGGTGGCTTAGTCATTAAGCGTCTGCCTTTGGCTCAGGTCATGATCCTAGGGTGCTGGGATCGAGCCCCACATCAGGCTCCCGCTTGCCGGGAAGCCTGCTTCTCCCTCTCCCACTCCCCTTGCTGGTCTCTCTTGCTGTGTGTCTCTCTGTCAAATAAATAAATAAAATTGTAAAATAAAATAAAGTAAAAATGTCACTCCTGTGTCACTTGAAATTAGGCAGCTGTTAGTGTACTGGGTGATGAGTAGTTCTAAAGACAGAAAGACAATTGTACTCTTTCCGTTGTTAAATTCCTGCATCCCTGGCTGCCTTAATTAACCTGTTCTGAAGCCCAGCGATCCCAAAAGGGAAAGAATAAATATGTGTGTGAGCACTGTGGAGGCAGGAGGGGCCTTGGGGTTACGGAACGGTGAGAAGAATAAATAGATCTCCCATATCTTCAAATGGCTTGTACTGTTTACATAGAAGTTTTGGGGGCACTTGGGTGCTTTAGTTGGTTAAGCATCTCCCTTCAGCTTAGGACATTATCCCAGGGTCCTGGGATCGAGCCCCATGTCAGGCTCCCTGTTCAGCAGGGAGTCTGCTTCTCCCTCTACTGTTCCCCCCCCCCACTCATGAGCTCTCTCTCTCTTTCTCTCTCTCTCAGATAAATAAAATCTTTAAAAATCAATAAATAAATCTAAATGACATACATTTAAATTGTTGTAGGACTAGTTAGTTGATTTGGGCAGGGCTGTTAGGAGACCAGGAAAACTCATTCCCACAGAACCTAGATAAACATGCTTAAATGCTAAAACTGGTGCAAGGAGTTTTATAAATTAACATGTGCAGGTGAACCATTTTTAAAATATGAACTTTACATTGAGATGTAGAATAGCTAAAAATCATAAATATGAGGCTGGATGAATTTTTATTACGATAGTCCCTGCACATAAGCATTCCTAGGACAGAGACCACTGCCAGGTCCTAGAAGCTCTCATCATGAATTGTCTCAGTCAGGAAGCACCACACTGCAGGTAAGCACTGTGCTGACTTCCGTCATCATAGATTAGCCTGTTGGTAAACTGGATTTAAATGGAATCATATGGGGACGCTGGAGGGCGGGGCTCAGTCGGTTAAGCCTCTGACAACAGCTCAGGTCATGATCCCGGGGTCCTGGGATCAAGTCCCTCATTGAGCTCCTTGTTCAGCGCTTCTCCCTCTCCCCTTCTCCCCACTCGTGCATGAGCGCACTCTCTCTCTCTCTTGCTCTTGCAAAAAATAAATAAAATCTTAAAAAAATAAAAAAATAAAAAGGAACCAGACAGTGTATACTCCTTGGAGTGTCTTGTCTCTGGCAGAAACACATTTGTGAGATACAGCACACTGTTTATTCTGTAACAGTTTGTTCATTCGGGTCAGTATTGGCAGATATGTGCTATGGATGTTCTAGAACATTCATTGGTGAACCCATGAAGACATTTATGTTGTGTACATATTAAGGAATGAAATTGCTTCCAGAGGGCATGTGCCTTTTAGCTTTTATAGATGATCACATGTTGACAGACTGTTCTGTTTGATGTAGAATTCATGCACCATAATATTCACATGAAATTCAACAGTCCAGTGGTAGTCAGTGTTGTCACAAAACTGTGCAACTCTTTCCAGTGTGTAATTCCCTAACATTGTCATCGCTTTGAGAAGAGACCTTGTCCCACGAGCAGTCATTTCCTATTTCCCCATCCCCCAGACTTCGCCAACAGTTAATTTCCTTTTTGTCTCTCGATCATGCCCATTTTGGAAAAATGGAATCATACAACCTGTGGCCTTTTGTGTTTTTCTTCTTTTACTTGGCATACTGTTTTCAAAGTTGTAGCATGTGTTGTAGCATGTGTTAATACTTTGTTGCCATGACTGAACAACATTTTGTTGAATGAATGTGCCAAATTTTCCTCAATGGAGGAACATTAGGTTGTTTCTGCTTTTTCACTACTTTGGGTCATGCTGTCACAAACATGGGATGTGTGAGTTTTTTTGTGGCTGTATGTTTTCAGACCTTTTGAGCGGCTAACTAGGAGTCATCCTGGGTCACACACAGCAGCTAACTCTCAGTGGAGCAGCTGAGACTGAAAGCTGTTTTTTAACGCAGCTGCACTATTTTATATCCCTAACGGTAGTGCATTAAGGTTAGAATGTTCACATCCCCACAAGCATGTATTGCGTCCATTTGATGGTAGCTATCTCAGCAGGTGTGAAGTGGTACTTTACTATGGTTTTGATTTGCATTTCCCTAATGACTAGTGGTGCCAACCATATTTTTTTTCTATGCTTATTAACTATTTGTGCATCTTTGGAGAAATCTATTTTCAGATACTTTGTGTATTTAAAAGTTGGGTTACGGGCGCCTGGGTGGCTCAGTGGGTTAAAGCCTCTGCTTTCGGCTCAGGTCATGATCTCAGCGTCCTGGGATCGAGGCCCTCGTCAGGCTTTCTGCTCAGCAGGAAGCCTGCTTCTTCCTCTACCTGTCTCTCTGCCTGCCTCTCTGCCTAGTAACTTGTAATCTCTCTCTCTGTGTCAAATAAATAAATAAAATCTTTAAAAAAAAATTAAAAAAATAAAAGTTGGGTTACTTGCGATTTTATTATTGAGTTGCAGGCATTATTTATGTATTCCAGAACAAGAACATTATTAGATATATGATTTACAAAAAATTCTATTTGTGTAAGCTGCCTTTTTATATTTTTTGATGGTTTTTAATTTTTAAAAATTTATTATTATTTTTTGTAGCTTCAGATTTTTATTTAAATTCCAGTTACATAACATACAGTATAATATATGTTTTAGGAGTAGAAGTTAGTGATTCATCACTTACATACAACACCCAGCGCTTATCACAAGTGCCATCCTTAATGCCCATCCCCCCACTCCCCTCCCCTCCAGCAACCCTCAGTTTGTTCTCTATTGTTAAGAGTCTATTCCTGGTTTTTTTTTCTCTCTTTTTTTCTATGTTCATCTGTTTTGTTTCTTAAATTCCATATATGAGTGAAATCATCTGGTATTTGTCTTTCTCTGACTGACTTATTTCTCTTAGCATAATACACTCTAGCTCCACATGTCCTTGTAAGTGGCAAGATTTCATTCTTTTCCATGGCTGGGTAGTATTCCATTATATCTATATATGTGTGTGTGTGTGTGTGTGTGTGTGTGTGTGTGTGTGTGTGTATACACACGTGTATATATATATACATATATATGTATATATATGTATATATATATACACTCCATACACCACATCTTCTTTATCCATTCATCAGTCCATGGACATTTGGGCTCTGTCCATCGTTTGGCTATTGTTGATAATGTTGCTATAAATGTCAGGGTGCATGTGCCCCTTTGAATCTGTATTTCTGTATCCTTTGGGTAAATATCTAGTAGTGCAATTGTTGGATCATAAGATACCTCTATTTTTAACATCTGAGGAAGCTCCCTGCTATTTTCCAGAGTGGCTGCACCAGTTTGCATTCCCACCCACAGTGTAAGAGTGTTCCCCTTTCTCTGCATCCTTGTCAATACCTGTTATGTCTTGTGTTGTTGATTTTTAGCCATTCTGATAGGTGTGAGGTGGAATCTCATGGTGGTTTTGTTTTGCATTTCCCTGATGATGAGTGACATCGAGCATCTATTCTTGTGTCTACTGGCCATCTGAATGTCTTATTTGAAATCAAAAGTCTATTCAGGTCCTCTGCCAATTCTTAATTGGATGATATGGGTTTTTTTGGTATTAAGTTTGAAAAATTCTTTATATATTTTGGACCCTAACCCTTTATTGGATATGTCTTTTGCAAGTATCTTTTCCCATTCACTAGGTTGCTTTTTGTTTTGTTCATGATTTCCTTTGCTGTTGAAAAGCTTTTTATTTTGGTGTAGTCCCAGTAGTTTGGTTTTGCCTTTGTTTCCTTTGCCGTTATGTGTCAGAGTTTCTTTACTTCTCAAGGGTGAATACTATATATTATATATACCACGTTTTGTTTATCAATTCATTCATCAGTGGCCACTGGGGCTATTTGCCTTTTGGCTATTATGAATACGCTTTTCAATTCTTTTGAGTATATACCCAGAAGTATAATTGCTGAATCATATGGTAACTGTTTTTTTTTTTTTACTGTTCTTATAGAAATGCTGTACTGTTTTTTTGTGGCACCTACACTGTTTGATATTCTGAACAAAAGTGTGCAAGGATTTCAGTTTTTCCATATCCTACCAATGCTTATTACTTTTTGTGTCTTTTTTTCATAGCCAATTCTTGCCTTGTATGAGAATGTCCAAGAATGAGTAAACGACTAAACATGTACAACATGACTGTTATTGTACAAAAATTTATTGGAACAGAGAAGAAGGAGTAGAACTGTGAAAATAATATTTTGACTTATGAGATTTTTTCTTAAAGATTTTATTTATTCATTTGACACAGAGAGAGAGATTACAAGTAGGCAGAGGCAGGCAGAGAGAGAGGAGGAAGCAGGCTTCCTGCTGAGCAGAGAGCCCGATGTGGGCCTCGATCCCAGGACCCTGGGATCATGTCCTGAGCCGAAGGCAGCGGCTTTAACCCACTGAGCCACCCAGGCGCCCGACTTATGAGATTTTAAGAAACTACTAAAACATAGTATACTTAGGATTTGAAAAAGGAAAGTTCTATAACATGAAGGAATAAAGCTTCGTGACAGATGCCCCCATTGAACTTTAAAGAAAAAAGAATGTGGATGTGGTATGGACTGTATAAAGGAATAAAAGTACACAGTGGGGCACCTGGGTGGCACAGTTGGTGAAGCGTCCGACTCTTGGTTTCGGCATAGCTCACGATCTCAGGGTTGTGAAATCGAGCCCCATGTTGGGTCTCTGCTCAGTGTGGTGTCTGCCTGAGATTCTCTCTCCCTCTCCCTCTGCCCCTCCTGCTTGTGCTCTTTCTCTCTAAAAATATATAAATAAATCTTTTAAAAAGTACATAGTAGGTCATAGAACCAGTTTTCTGGTGTAATTGTCATTTACAAGAATAGATTTAAAAGTACCAAATATTAAATTAACAATGTCATGGATGTACTTTTTCAGAGTGTAGATTAAAAGTTCATTGAAGGGGTGCCTGGGTGGCTCAGTTGGTGAAGCATCTGCCTTTGGCTTAGGTCATGGTCTTGGGGTCCTGGGATTGAGCCCCACGTCGGGCTCCCTGCTCAGTGGGGAGTCTGCTTCTCCCTCTCCCTCTGCCCATCCCCTCTGCTCATGTTCTCTCTCTAATAAATGAATGAAATCTTAAAAAATACAAATAAAATAAAAGTTCATTGAATTGATGAGTAGGCGAGTAGTAGGTTACATAGGGAATGGAGAGAGATATTTAAAATGTAGTTCTTCTTGAGCATTGGAGGCAGATTGCCTAGCAACAATGCAACAAAACCCTAGTGGAAAGTTACTGATACTGGGCTGTGATCCAGCAGGTCAAGGGTTTGGAAATCATCCTTCACATCCTTGCAACAGGAAAATAACTGAATAAACCAAAAATAAGCAACTCTTCTTAGATCCGTCAGATAGCTGAGGTCACGGAGCACTTTTCAGTTCACCCACTTAGAGAGGCTGACCAGTAGGTGCACAGTGTCCCAGCTCACCAGGGGCACCAGCTCCCAGCTGGAGCAGGTATCAGTAGGAACTCTTCAACTGATGAGCTGCTACAAGTTCAGTGTGGGCCCCCTTGAGAGTGAAGGGTACCAGTGGGCCTGGTCTCAGGCCCATGCGCTTTTGTGAGTTTTATTTCCCAGAGCCTCATGAGGTTGCCACTGCGTTATAGAAAAATCTCTTTGTGCTTCTGTAGGGGAGGAGAAGAGTGTAATCATTCTGAAATACGCCCAAAGACCTCCGTTCTTCCTAATAGGAAATATTTTTACTCGACTATAACCAATGGGGGTTTTAGCAATGCCTGACCAACCTGGGGGAAGGGGATCACCCCACTCCAGGCCCCATGAGACTTCGATGTGGGGGAAGGAAGTACCCAGCTCAGGCTCACTAAAATACTGAGTTCTAAAGACAGACCTATAGACACTTCCCTTCCACATACCCCTCACCACCTCCTCTTTAAGGCTTCTGCATAGTAACAGGGAATCACAGCTAAAAGAAGTGACGTCCGGACCCTATTTATGATGAAGTCTGTAGGGAAGCTAAAAGACAACAGGGGAGATAAAAACAGGACACCTGAGGAGATTTACCCTCTGACACCTCATCTGCAGAAAATGATAATTACAAATTAACTCCAAGCTAGGTAAACATACCTTCACAAGAAAGACGTATCTACCTAAATTTCTTTTACTTTTTTTAAAGACTTATCTATTTATTTCAGACAGACAGAGAGAGAGAGAGAGAGAGAGAGAGAGAGAGAGAGAGCGTGCATATGAATGAGGGGAGCGGCAGATGGAGAGAGACAAGCAGATGCCCTGCTGAGTGGGGAACGTGACATGGGGCTTCATCCCAGGACCCTGAGACCATGACCTGAGTTGAAATCAGGAGTCAAGGCTTAACCAACTGAGCCACCCAGGTACCCTGTACCTAAATTTCTTTTTATCTGATAAATGTCCAACTTTTCACCAAAAAATTATAAGGCATGCTGAAAGACAAAAAACACATTCCACAGAGACAAAATGAGCATTAAAACCAGACCCTGATATGGCAGATGGTGCACTATCAGATTGGGAATTTAAAATAACTCTGATTGATGTGCTAAGGACTCTGATGGGAAAAGTAGACAATATGCAAGAACAAATGGGTAATGTTAGCAGAGAGATGGACACTGTTTAAGAAGAAAAATGTAGGGGTGCCCAGGTGGCTCAGTCATTAAGCATCTGCCTTCAGCTCAGGCCATGATACCAGGGTTTTGGGATTGACCCCCACATCTGGCTCCCTGCTCTGTGGGAGGCCTGCTTCTCCCTTTCCCACTCCCCCTGCTGGTGTTCCCTCTCTCGCTGTGTCTCTGTCAAATAAATAAATAAAATCTTTTTAAAAAAGAAGAAAAATGCTAGAAATAAAAAGGAACACTGTCAGAGAAAAGAGTGAGAATGAGAAGAATGAGAGAAGGAAGAATGCC
Source organism: Ailurus styani (assembly GCA_002007465.1). Classification (NCBI taxonomy): domain Eukaryota; kingdom Metazoa; phylum Chordata; class Mammalia; order Carnivora; family Ailuridae; genus Ailurus; species Ailurus styani. The sequence goes on from LNAC01000184.1 coordinate 2,708,037, forward strand.
CCTGATGGGCCCATCCGTTGACTAGACACAGTGGAGGAAAGAATCCGTGAACTTGCAGGTAGATTAATAGAAACTTTGAAAACTGAAATGCAAAGAGAAAAAAAGAAAAGATGGAACAGACTATCAGGGAACTGTGATAGTTACAACACATGGCATGTATGCATAATGGTACCAGAAGGAGCGCAAGAGAAAGGGACAGAAGAAATATTTGAATAATGGTGGCATTTTTCCCCCTAAAATGTATGACGGGTCACAAAGTGCAGATGAGAATGTTTACAAAACACCAAATAAGAGGAATACCAAAAGCCTATACTTAATCATATGATATTCAAGCTGTAAAAAGTCAAACACAGATTCTTGAAGGAAGCTGGCATGGGGGACAGATAACCTTACCTACAGAGCCACAGAGATAAATATTACATTGGACTTCTCAGAAACCATGAAAGAAGGAAGACAGGGAGTGGAATATTAAAGGTTTCAGATAAAAATAACCACCCACTAGAATTCTGAATCCAGTGAAATTATCTTTCAAAGCTAAAGGAGAAATGAAAACAGAAGAAATTTATCACCAGCAGACCTATCTTGCAAGAAATGTTGAAAAAAGGAAAATCATAGCGGTCAAAAGTCAGATTTACATAAAGAATGGATGAACATTAGAGAAAGAATAATTGCAAATCTTTTATATTTATCATTTCTAATCGATCACACAAGTAACAGTTTGTTGAAAATCATAACAGCAACCTTGTGTCCAGCCATTGTACTTTAGGACTAAGCGAGATGAATGGTGGTAAAACTAGATGGGAAGGGAAGGAGGAATTGAAAACACTCTGTTATTAAGGTATTCCCACTTTATTTTTATTTGAAAGTGGACTTGGATTGATTGTGAATATATGTTATGAACTCTAGAACCATCAGCAAAAAAAATCTAAAAAGAAGTACAATGGATATATGAAGAGAGGAGGGAAAATGAAATTGTACAGAATGTTCAATGAAGACAAGACAAGGCAGAAAAGGAAAGTGAAGAGAAACGAGGGGACCCAATAGAAAATTGTTACGAACGTGGCAGGTGGGGCACCTGGGTGGCTCAGTTGGTTAAGCATCCAACTTTTGGTCTCAGTGGAGGTCTTGATCTCAGGGTCGTGAGAGTGAGCCCCGCGTCAGGCTCCTCACCCAACGCAAAGCGTGCCTGGGATTCTCTCCATCCCTCTGCCCCACCCCCCTACTCTTGCACTGTAAACAAACAAACAAACAAATAAATAAAATCTTTGAAAAATCCAAATATGGCTGCTATAATTCAAATGTATCAAAAATCATGTTAAATACAATGTTCTAAATACAATTGGTGAAACTGTGCCAATTGAAAGACAAACTACCAGAGTGGGTGAAGAAACAAGATCCAACTACAGGTTTTGTAAAAGAGTCCTACTTTATTTTATTTGTTTGTTTATTTTTAACTAGGCTCCACACCCAGTGTGAATCCCAACACAGGCCTGAACCCACAACCCCGAGATCAAGCCCTAAGCTGCGATCGAGAGTCGGACGCTCAACCGACTGAGCCACCAGGTGCCCTAGGACTCCCACTTGAAATGTAGAGACCCAGCTAGATCAACTGTAATGGGGAAAGAAAGATCCATTGTGCTGACATTATTTAAAGAAAATTCAAGAAGCCACATTCATTTGAGACAGAGCAGACTTTAGGGCAAAAAAAAAAAAAATTGTTAGGAGTAAAGTGGGACATTACACAATGATACCGGAGCCAATTCTCTACAGGATGTCACAGCACCTAATGTGTGTAAACCCAAGGGTGTCAGAATCTGGGAGGACAGGAGATGGAGCTGAGGGAGAAGAAGGTGCATCCAGTGCTGTGGTGGGAGACATCGGCATCCCCCTTTCAGTAAGTGACAGATCCCACAGGCACAAAATGGGTCAGGGTCGAGTTGAACCAAGCAGCCCACTGATCAAGTGGGCCTGACTGACATTTCTAGAACATTTTGTTCAGGAATGGCAGGATGCCCTTTCTTTTCAAGCTCGCGTGGAAGATTGAAGATAGATGGCATTCAGGGCAGTAAAGTACACCTTAACATTTTTAACATCATACAAAATAGGCTCTCAGAGGGCAATAGAATTAAGCTAGAAATAACGGAAAGACAGCTAGAAAATCCCCAAATTTTCAGGGATTAAACAACACACTTCTAATTAGCATATGAATCAAAGGATAAATTGGACTCTGTTAAAATAAACACAAAGTCTGCTCTGTGAAGGGCATTATGAAGGGAACACAGGAGCCACAGATTGGGAGAAAATATTTTCAAAACACGTATCTGATAAAAGACTTATCTCCAAAAGATGCAAAGAACCCAACAATAAGAAAATAAATAACCCAGTTAGAATATGATCAGAGGGTCTGAAGAGATACCTCATCAAAGTAGATGCACAGATAAGACGGGGAAGGACAGGCAACATCGTACCTTGTTAGGGAATTACACATGCAAACAACGAGTATATAGGCACCCACTGGAATGACTAAAATTCCAAATGTTGACAGTCCCAAATGCTGGTGAGGATGGGGAGCAACACGAGCTCTTATTCACTGGAAATGCACATGGTACGGCCGCTACCGAGGACAGTTTGTGAGTTTCTTACAAAACTAACCATGGTTTTATGATATCATGCCACAGTCCTCCTCCTGGGTATTTATACAGTTAATCTGTGATCTTATAAGCACAACCCCCACCCTCCCTGTAGACAAATGCTTACAGCAGTGTTATTAGTAATTGTCAAAATTTAGAAGCAACAGAGATCTCTTCAGTAAGTGAATGAAAAAATAAACTGGGGTGCATCTAAAGAATGGGATATTATTCACCAGTAAAGAATGAGGTATCAAGCTGTCAGAGCACACGGATGAACCTTAAATGCATTTCACTAATGAAAGAAGACTATCTGAAAAGGCTGTGTGCCGCATGATTCCAGCTCTGTGACGTTCTGGAAAAGGCGAGGATAGGGGGACAGTACAAAGATCAGTGGTTGCCAGGGGGAGGGGGAGGGAGGGGCGCACAGGGGCAGGGCACAGAGGATCTCTAAGGCAATGAAAGGTTCTCGGCGATACTGTTGACACAGGGTGCTGTGATTGTGACAAAGCACACAGAAATGTACAACTCCAGAAGTGAGCTCTAACGTCAAGAACGGACCTAAGTGAATAACAATGTCTCAAATTGGGTTCATGCATTGAAACAAAAGCACAGAGCAATGCAGGATGGTCACGATGGGGGAGATTCTGGGTGAGAGGTGAGGTAGGGTGTGGGAGCATCGAGCACTTTCTGTTCAACTTGCCTTTAAATGGAGGCTGCTCTCACAGCTGGAACTCTATTCATTACAAAGATGATTACCTCCCTCTTCCTTTTTTTTAATCTTATTTTTCCCCTCTTCCTTTTTTTTTTTTTAAATCTTATTTTTTCCCCTCCTCCTTTTTTATGTGGGTCTTTTCTCTTATGCCTAATGGTCACGGAATGAAAACACCTGGTAGACTTCCAGGTGTAAAGTGGAGTTATTGGAACAGGTCCATTCGTTATTGCAGGGACCACTGTAACACGTGGGCTTCTGTTTTATAAAATGGCAGTGGTGCTTTTTAAAAAATAACCGCTGTGTGCATGTCTGCTGGTAAAAGGAAGGGAATGAAGTACAGATTCATCCTATAGCATGGATGAACCTTGAAGACATGCCGAGTGACAGAAGCCACTTGCAGAAGTCACACCCTATATTGTTCAGTTTCTGCAAACTGTCCAGAATAGACAAATCCAAGCGACAAAATCTGATGAATGGTTGCCAGAGGCTGGGGGGATAGTGACCAGCTTTTGGGTGTGGGGTTCCTGGGTGTGGGGTCAAAGCGTCATGGACCTGGATGGCGGTGATGGGGCACAGCATCGTGAATGTCCTTCATACCGCTGACTTTGATACCTCACAATTGCTATAAAATGATAAATTTTATATGACGTGCATTTTACCACCATGGAAAACAAAAGACAGAATAGAAAACAAAACAAAACTAACAGGGTAAAGTTTTTCCAGAGGCAGTGGTTCAAAACAAACCCTGACATTGTACGGCGATCCTTGAACAACCCAGGTTTGATGGTTGCGGGTCCCCATAGATAGAGATGCTTGCTTTTCAGTAAATCCACGACTGTGAATGTGTGTTCTCTTCCTTATGATTTTCTTAGCAGCCTTTTCTTTTCTCTAGTTTATTTTTTTTAAGATTTCATTTATTTATTTGAGACAGAGAGAATGACCATGAGCAGGGGGAACAGCAAAGGCGGAGGGAGAAACAGACTCCCTGCTGAGCAGAGAGCCTGATGCAGGACTCGATCCCAGGACCCTGAGATCATGACCTGAGCAGAAGGCAGACACTTCATCCACTGAGCCCCCCAGGCGCCCCTAGTTCACTTTATTTTAAGGATACAGCATATAGGACCTATAACATACAAAATGTGTATTTGTTATTAGTAACACTATGCCAATAAAGGCTGTCAGTAGTTCGGTCTGGAGGAGTCAAAAGTTATACGTGGATTTTCTCCAGCCTGGTCGTCAGTGCCCCCTAACACCCCATGTTCAAGGGTGAGATGCTTTACCAAGTTCCCCCTGCATATGTTTTTCTTTAACATAAAAGCAGTGGAGAACTTCTCATGGATGAGCCTCATTGAGGGAATGGGCGTTTTTCTGGAAGCTGAATTTTCTGGACCGTGCGGCTGTTTCTCTTTGCAGAGAGGTCGTGGATCTGGCTTTGGCAGGCGCGGCCGGTGTTCGCATTGGCTACTGTCCGCAGCAGGACGCCCTGGATGAGCTCCTCACGGGCTGGGAGCACCTTCAGTATTACTGCTGCCTCCGTGGGATTCCCAAGCCGAGCATCCCTCAGGTGAGACTCCCTGGACTCTTCCAGAAGAGTCCCGCTAAGGAAAGCTTGGCCAACACCTCCAGTCCCAGCAGAGCTCTCTGACCCCGTGGGAAGGAACCACAGTGCCAGATAACCAAACGTACCCAGAAGATGTTTCCACTCTGATTACAGGGAAGGCGTTAATGTGGCTTTTAATCATGTATTTAAAATAGATCTGAGTGGGGAAGTCACTTGCTGTTAAAGCTAACGTTATTTGCGACTTTGTCTCCTCTCCAAGTGCCTTTTGCATTTACTGGACTGTTACTTTTATTTAGGAGCGAACATCATAGAACCTCCCTGTGGCTCGGAGAGAAGGGCTGGGGCTGCCTGTGGAATCGGGTGGGTTGTGGGAAGGAGCACTTCCCAGGGAGCGGGCTGACACCTGCCCACCGGCTGCTTCCCCGGGTGGCCTCCGGAGGATGGCGGGGTGGCAGAAGCCGCAGATTGCCCCCCTCCTCTGTGTCTGCGGGAGGGTGCGGTGGACAGAGTCATGTGAAAGCCAGAGGCAGCTGCCGTTCTGCCTGCTGTGAGCGGGGGTCAGCCAAGCAGAGCTGACAGCCTTGACCGACAGCTCGGAGGACGTGCCAAGTGCTCGCCACTGGAATGGCAGGTGCTGGGGGCGCAGCTTTACCTTTTCTGCCCCTGTAGAGATTCTGGGATGCTCTTTACATTTCTGGATTCTGAATGAGGAGCAGAAAAAGTGGCTTACGTGGTGCATTTTCAGTGAGACCCTGCAGGACAGGGAGCCTCCCAGAATTCACGGGAGACAAAACTAACAGCCTCACGTTCACCGGCCCATGAAAATTCATTCCATGTGCCGTTGTGTAATGCTTCTTCAGCCTTCATTTATTATTGATGCTCGGTCACTTAAGTGCGAGTGAAGCAGAAACCCTCCTCGCCCTCGGAGGGCCCCGCTCCCTTCCCCCACCTCCCGTCTTCATCAAGCCGAGACAACGGTCCGCCCCTGGAGGGCTGCTCCTGGAGGTGAAGCAGCTATTGAAACCCAGCACTAATCAGGAGCTCCTTCTTCAGTAGGTGTTTATCTCTGTCAGCTCCCCCTGGCTCGTTTCTGATGAAAGAGGCAGATGCTTGGCATGCACCCTGCGCTGGCCCCTTCGCTGGCTGCGGGGAAAATGCCCGCTCGGAGAAGCTCTGCTTAAAAGAGTAGGGCTCGAACACCCTGTCGTCGGGGCGATCGCATCCTGATTCTCGGCGCTCTTACCGGCTCATTTTTTTTGGAGCTCCTCCATGGAGAAAAGTTATTTTCCTGGTGCCAGATTCAGAACTGGCTTCGCTTCGTGCACAAAGCTGCAACCGTTCTGCAGACAGAATTGCTACGTGCTGGAGCCTTCTGAGATGGGGGCGCGTGTGTTCGCGGAGGGGTCAGCTCCCTTGATGGCCCGCGTCCCTCTCCCATCCATTTTCGAAATATGGGAAACAGAGAGCAGGTGTATCTGTTCTAACGTGCTTCTCACTGGCTTCCCAGAAGGGATTGTTACAAGCTAACAGAAAACAATCCTTTTGGCCAACATTTCAGTATTTGTTCTGGGCTAGACGCTATTCTAAGTATTTTACAGAAACACCGGAGATTGATGAGATGCTTATTCCCTATTTTGCCAATGGAGAAGCTGAGACACAGCTGGGCTAGGAAAACTACCTAAGCCCCATGGCTAGACGGTGGCGGGGTTTTCTTTGGAAATCCAAGGAAGTGTTCTTTTTTTTTTTTTTTTTAAAGATTTTATTTATTCATTTGACACAGAGAGAGAGATTACAAGTAGGCAAAGGCAGGCAGAGAGAGGAGAGAGGAGGAAACAGGCTCCC
>LNAC01000184.1:2714811-2809200 GCA_002007465.1 Ailurus styani
CCCCCCACCCTGCCCCTCAAGTTCCTCATATCAGAGAGATCATATGATAATTGTCTTTCTCTGATTGACTTATTTCGCTCAGCATAATACCCTCCAGTTCCATCCATGTTGTTGCGAATGGCAAGATTTCGTTTCTTTTGATAGCTGCATAATATTCCATTGTATATATATACCACATCTTCTTTATCCATTCATCTGTTGATGGACATCTAGGTTCTTTCCATAGTTTGGCTATTGTGGACATTGCTGCTATAAACATTCGGGTGCACGTGCCCCTGAGGAACACTACCTTTGTGTCTTTACAAGGAAGTGTTCTTGATGAAGAGTCTGGATGTGAGCTGCTCATTGAGTACCGTGAAATTTCTGGTGCCCGGAGGAGCTTGGTCTTACTTTCTGTGGCCTTCTGGTGGCTGAGGGAGTAGAAACTATGTAGAATTGTCTTGTGGGCCCTGGGCCTGGGGGTCCCTTTCGGTATCTTCCTCAGGGCTGGAGCTGTCCTGGCTGAGTCCCGTACCCGTGTTTCTGCCAGGACTCGGAGCTGGGGTATTTTCCTGGCGTGTCTCCTGCTCACCCTGGTTCTCTCCTCCAGGCTGGCCTCTGCCTTCGCTCACCTGCGCAGCCCCAGCTGTGTCCTCTGTGGTTCTAGAGGAAGGCCCTCTTCTGCCAGCAGGAAGCCCCTGCTGACAGCCCCTACACCCCTCCCGCCCCTCCCTTCCTCTCCCCTTCCCTCCCTCCCTCGGCACCCAGGGCTCCAGGGTCCCAGCTTATGCACGGCCCAATCTCTGGTACGTCGTGTGTAGTTTCCGCCTCCCCCCACCCGCCCCGAGCCCTCTGACGGTTCAGTTAGGTGGGAAAGAGGCTGTGTTCATCTGGCTTGAATTCGGGCTTGGCAGGTTGATGTAATGGTTTTCAATTTCCCCCTGTTCTCCACACTAGATAGTTTCGTGGTGTCCATATCTGAGCTTGAATTCAATGAACCTGATTTTTTGGGGGTGGGGAAAGTTACATCGAGTTATAAGAAAATGTTTCAGGAGACAGGGGTGCCATGGTCTGCGAAGCCGGAGAGACGGGTCCACTAATTTCAGGGTTTGCGTCGTACTGGAACCACTGAACCTCCGTGCTGCTGGGGATGAGGACTGGGGTTTCTGTAATTTGGTCTTGCTGGGATAGAGGAGGCAGAGCCCTCTGCCCTGCTGCTGTGTTCACCAACCAGGGAGAACCCCCTTGTGTCTCACTACCTCCTGCTGTCTCCACAGACATGCCTCTTATCCTGCACGTTTCTTCCGTTCGCAGCCGGTTTTGCTAGAAGGAGCTAGAAGTGGCGGCAAGAGGAATGGGGACCAGGAAGAAAATCGGGGGGGGGAGGCTGGAAGAAAGGCTTTCTGTCTTAAATCCGGGGCCCCTTTTATCCTTCTTATTTTGATCTTTAATCTCCCGGGGACCTTTGACGTGGTTGTCGGCATGGTAGTGGACAAAGTTTGGCTTTGTAAGCAAACCAATGCATGTGTGGACCTGTGGGAGGTTTATTTCGGTCCAGACGATGCACAGAAGTCCTACAAATCCACAAAAGTATGGATCATGATTACACACTGGGAATATAAGGATGAGTGAATCCTAAACTCTTGCCTTGAATGTACATCGACTGAGAACTTTATGGGAGAAAAGCACCCAATAGCAGAGAAAGATTCCTTAAGCAGAAACTGTTGGGGGTTGGCATGGCGCTTTGCCGACCATTGCTATGGCCTCACATTTGCTGTGATGTTGACAGGAGTCCCACGTACAGAAAAACAGCAGAAAGTACTTATCAGGCTATTTTCGGTGATTTTCTGAAAATACGACCTTCAGGAAGCATGGGATCCAACCAACGTACTCGTTCCTGTGTGTTCTGGACTCTGTACTATGGCCATCCAACTCAGGATGTGTAGGCTGCAACACTGACTTTTTTTTTTAAACTAACGATTTTATTTATTTATTTGAGAGAGAGCATGAGCAGAGGGAGAAGCAGTCTCCCTGCTGAGCACGGAGCCCGATGTGGGCTCCATCCCAGGACCCTGAAGTCATGACCTGAGCCTAAGGCAGACTGAGCCCCCTAGGCGCCCAACATTGACCTTTCGTGGAACTGGGAAAATGTGACCTATGTTTCCTGGTTCCCTAAACATCAGCAATCACAGTTTGGTGAGTTTGTTCCGAAGTTCTCTGTGTCCCCTTGACGTACACTCTCTGATAACTAGGCCAGGCCTCAAGATGCTTATTTCTTCTGTGTTATTTTGAGGAGGCGCAAATAAAGCTTTAGAGTGCTTTCTGTCGGGGGTTTTTCTTGAGAGGCATAAATATCATGCCAGTATTTTCAGACATTCTTGATATTTCATCATTGCCATTTTTATTAGGATTATGCTAACTTATATGCATTTATCCAAAAAGTCATGAACATAAGCCCCTGTATTTTATTTAAATGTATATTTTATTCAGTTAGATTATTTTTAAATTTTCTTCCGTTCGTCCTAGATTTTCTTTGTTATTCAGGACACAGAGTCTTCCCCACCTCTCCTAAATTTTAAATTAAGACATGCTCACAGCCAGTTTGATTAAATGATGATGTCTAAACAAACCGACAGAACAAAACTGCGGCAGTGCCGCTGTGGTCATGAGAGTTACGTATGATGCGTTTGTCAAAGTTTTAAATTCTGTTTGCCGCTCGGTGTCAGCCCCAGAGGAAGCTACGGCGCAGTGGAACAGAAAGCCGACAAAATGCGGAGTGGCGAGAATTGTGGAGGGCGTCGAGCAGAAGGGCTGTGTGGACACCTGCTGCCCACGAGGAGGGGAAAAGGGGCCAGGGACGAGGACAGGAGTGGGGTCCCAGGGTGCGTGGAGGAGGGCAGGTGAAGGCGGAGCAGGGAGAGGAAGAGAGGAGGCGGGACGTGCTGTGTGTGTGCTCGGGGTGGGGACCCTGTCCTGTGGGGTGGCACATGGTCACCGTCCTCCTGGCTTCGTGCAGCAGCTCCCAGCGGTGGCCAGTGAGCCGCACCCCCTCTTTGCTCCCCTGGTTTGTTCCCTCACTTCCTCCTCGGTCTCGGTTTGGGCTTGCCTGCACCTGCTCGCCCCAGTGTGGCTGTGCGTCTGGGCCCTGGCTGGACAGGGCTTCTGAGCTCCAGCCCTGAATGCCCCCACAGAGTCCCCACTTGCTCATCCTCTGCCAGCCTGGGTTCGGGAAGGGAGGTGTTCGTGGGGGGCGGGCAGGGGCAGCAGGAGGGAGGAGAGCACACATAGTGCTGAGAGCCCGGGTCCGGGGGCCCTCGGTGCACGGGGATGCGTTCACGGACAGCGCCTATCTTGCAGGTGGCCGGGGACCTCGTGAGACGGCTACACTTGGAGGCCCACGTGGACAAATTGGTGGCCACCTACAGTGGGGGAACCAAGCGGAAGCTCTCTACGGCCTTGGCCCTGCTGGGCAAACCTGACCTACTCTTGTTGGTGAGTAGCGAACACCTCGGTGGTCCCTAGGCGTCTTCAAACAAGATGCCCCTCCGGGGAGGAAATTCACATCTGCAGTGTGCATTCTTTGAACGAATGAATGTTTGGCCCTAAGACAACGTTTCCCAAACAGAATCTAAAAAAGCATTGGAATTTTACAGAAATTTAAAAAAAAAAATCTTTTGAGAGCGTCCCTGTTATCTATTTCCTTGGGGACTCAATAAAAATTTACCATTCACAGCAGTATTGTAGAGTAACACCAGGACCCAAGTAAATCTGAAAACCAGTATATGCTTGACATCTAGCATGTTGATTTTGAGTCTTTGTCTATGTACCGATAAGTGACTGTCACAGCTGCGGTGACATGAGTCCGTGGAGAGTCCTGACAGTGGGTGTCAGGTGCAGGACGGAGATGGCAGGGAGGGTGGGTCGTTCAGCAGGAAGGGGGGGTGGGGCGTAGATGCAGTGGCTTTGAGACCAGGCTGTCTGTGTTCTATCTGGGAACTGGAGCTAATCCATTTTGGCCGGGTGAAAACATGAACTGGTGGTGGGAGATCAAGAAATAGAGCCAATTGTCTTACCTTTCAAAAGGAGCTCAAAGTCCTGTCCTTCAAACAACACACGAAAGGCATGATTTGGGTGCCCTGGACACAATACGCATCATTGGGGTGCATCCCACAGCTTCCCACTTGTATGAAGTTAGGGGGCGGCAAAACGTGTGGGAAAGAAATTCTTTTCTACTTTCTGTTCTTGTTCATTCAGTGAAAGCAGTGTTTTAAAGGGGATTCAGAGACCGTGTTGGAAGAGTGGCCTCTCATTATTTAACGGGGAATCTTCTGGACTTGCAGGCGATTTTCCTTTATTTGCTCTAAGCGTGCTTCTTTGCGCGGTGCCAGGTCAAGGACTGTTGCCGCGTGCCATCTCCTCACATCCGGGAGCAAATACCAGCACTTGGCCCCTTCTGCAGGTTGTAGCTAGGTTTTCTGTACAAGAGGAGGCCGGCATCGAAAGGCTCATGAGGCATGGCGTCTGTTACTTTCTCTAGAACTTTCCCCGTGCTCAGCCTCACCCAACATGTGTCCTGAATCAAGACAGCGACACCGCCCGAGAGCGTATCCCCCACCTGCCTCACACAGCCTTGCTCTCGCCTCCCTTGGGGGCCCCAGACTCGGGCTTAGCGGTCAGACTCGACTCAGCTGCCAGGGTCCAGATTCTGCTTCTAGAAGCATCTCCTTGCACGCACGCAGCCTGGCATGCGGAACGCACGTCTCCTCCCCATCTGCAAGTGGCCGAGATACAGTCCTGTGTATTGAGCCCCCCGAAAGCGGTCCATGGAATGATGCCCATGGCATGTGGTGCCCGATGGGCTTTATTGACCACGGTGATGGCGACTTGTTCAGAGCATCTGGTTCAAGACACGCCTTGCAGGGCCTTCCACGTTCTCCCCCGAGGAAAGACAAGTGGCTCCCACGTCTGGCACCGGCGTGGGGTCAGGAAAATGTAGAGCTCCCCATCAGCTTTCTTGCCGAGCAGTGCGTGACCACTGCTGCTGTTTACTTATTCTTCTAACTGCACACATATATCACCCAGCTTGCAGAAAAGTGCAGGTGTTTTCTGCTCAGTGCCATTTTTTGGTTCACTTTTCATCTGTTTTTCTTTTGGGGCAGTGGATGACCCTAAGCTCTTAAGAAAAATGTGTTTAGTCCTCCCTGACTGCAAAAAGCCCAGAAATGCATCACGCGGTCCAGAACCATTTCTCTCAGAAGTGGTTCACTAAGTGCCCTGGTGTTTACTGAAGGAGAAAGCTCCGGGTTCTAAGAAATCCCACTTTACTCGATGGCGCTACGTGAGGAAAGCTTCCTTCTGCTCTTTCCTGTCTTTCTGCGGTGGACCGTTTGGAAGTTCTGCGGAGGCGGACGGTGGGCCGTCCTCTCCGACTACCCGCGGCTGGGAAGAACTGCTGCCCGTAGAGCCAGTGCAGGGTCCCCCCACTCCTGGCCCAGCCGGGCCTGGCGTCGCACAGCCTGCATGGCCCACACCCATCATCGTGTGCTCTCTCCTTCAGGACGAGCCCAGCTCCGGGATGGATCCCTGCTCCAAGCGGTACCTGTGGAATACGATAATGCAGGAGGCTCGGGGAGGCTGCGCCGTGGTGCTGACCTCCCACAGGTGAGCCCCAGCCCTCGTGGCGGATCCGGAGCCAGGCTGGGTGGGGGGCTGGCAAGAGCCATGGAGCGGCCGGGGTCAGGCCTACGCAGCCCCCACGCTCCTGCATCCAGACGGCCCTGTTGGCATGGGGACATAGCTGTGAGCCCCCCCGCCCCCCCCGGGTTAGGACCCTGAAGCAGAGATGGGTCGGGCGACGGAACCAAGGCCACACGGGTGACAGGGGGCAGAGCTAGAGTCTGAGCCCAGCGGTCTGTCACCCCTGCTGGGCTGGATTCCTTCCCCGGTCCTCCGACACCAGGTGTCAGTGCCTTTCTGCCAACATTTTTTTTTTTTAAGATTTATTTATTTTATTTGAGATAGAGAGAGCATGAGCAGGTGGGCCGGGGGAGGGGCAGAGGGAGGGGGCAGACTCCCTGCGGAACAAAGGATCCTGAGATCATGACCTGAGCTGAAGTCAGTCTCCCAACCGACTGAGCCACCCAGGTGCCCCCAAAGTGTGGTCTTTTGTCTCTGACTTCTCTCCCTTGCTGTGTCCTTGAGATTCATCTGTGTGGTGGCATGTGTCAGCCGTGTGCTGGTTTTCAGTGCAGAATGGTGTTCCGTTAGACCGTGTTTTGTCCATTCTTCCGTAGTCTGTGGCCCTTTGGATTGCTCCCCGTGTAAGGTGCTGGGATCAGTCACATAAATGTCTTTGTGCGGGCCTATCTTTTTATTTGTCTCGGATGGTTTTTAGGAGCCAAATTGCTGGCTTATGCGGTAAGCTTGCATTTTAATGCTTTAAGACACAGTAGCGCTTTTGCTTTCTGATGTGGCTTCATCATTTTATGTTCCCAGGACCAAAGATGAAGTTCCTAGTTTCTGCAGACTCTTGTCCACACTCTGTCTTTCTGATTACAGCCATCCTGGCAAAGTGTGATTTTAATTCACGTCGCCCCGATGAGTGTGTCATCCCTGTCTTCTCGGCTGCGTTGTTTCTTACGAGAAGCCAGCCAGTGCTCATTCGGAGGTGCCCAGAACATCAGGGGTCATTTCTGCATATCGGCTCTCAGGATTCCCTTTGACTTTCACATTTCACAGTTAAACTTCAATGTGTCAAGAGGTGGATCTCTTTGATTATCCTACCTTGGGTTCAATGTGCTCCTTGAATGCGGGGGTTAATGATTTTCAGTAAATACGGGGACATTTGGCGGTTACTTATTCCAGTGTTTTTTTCTGGCTCTTTCTTTCTTTTTCCATGCACTGGTACTTCCAATGTATGTATGATGGTGTCCCACAGATCTATGGGTTTCTGTCCATTTCTTTTTAATATTTTTCCCTTTTCAGATGAATAATCTTTATTGATCTATCTTCAAGTTCTCTGATGTTTTCTTCTGCTGCTCAAACTTTTCTCTTGGCCCTATGGTGAAATTTTCATTCCATTTTTCATACTCTTCAACTAAAAAAATTCATTTGGTCTTTTTTTTTTTAAGGTTTATTTATTTTTGTAGAGAGAGAGAGAGAGAGCATGAGTGGAGGGGCAGACAGAGAGGGAGAGAGATCTCAAGCAGACTCCCCACAGGGCATGGAGCCCAATGCAGGGCTCGATCTCACAACCCTGAGATCATGACTTGAGATGAAACCAAGAGTTAGATGGCCAACTGGCTGAGCCACCCCAGGGCCCCATTTGGTCTTTATAAAAAAAATAATTTCAATCTACTTCAGAATCTCTATTTATTGTTCATTATTGTGATTTTTATTTATTTTTATTTTTTTATTATTGTGATTTTTAAAAAAATTCTTGAAACATTGTTTCCTTTAGTGCTTTGAACATATACAGAGTAGCTTCACTGAAGATTCTTTTCTGCTAAATATAGTATTTAGGTACACTTAGGAACAGTTTCTGCTGACTGTTTCCCGCCTGAGTATGGGTAACAGTTTCCAGTTTCTTTTGCAGGTTTTAATTTTTTGTCAAAAGCTGGATATTTCACAATACTTAATAAATTGTAGCATCTCTGGTTTGATTTCTCCCCATCCTCAAAAGTTGCTGTTATTGCCACTTTTTTCAGGTTTTTTGTTTTGTTTTGTTTTTGGTTTGGTTTTGGTTTGTTCCTTTTCTGTGTCTGTGTGTTAAGTGTTTCTTTGCCTGCGATGAATCTATGAAATCTCTTTCCCCTGCAGCGAGTAACTCCTGATGCCTCTATTCAGTTTGTATTTTAAATTTTGTCCTCGTTTTTTAAAGCCCAGCTTCCACGGAGCCATCCTGATGTTACACGGGCAGAGGCAGCCCTCGGCCACCTCAAGGCAGCAAAGACTCTTTCCTCTGCCGACGGATCTGTGGGTGCACAGGGGAGAATATTCCAAGTCCAGGCCTCTTACAGACAGCCCAGTTTTGCTTTCTCCTGGTTTCTGCTGGTCTTCGGGCTGTGCCTGTGGGTGGTCTCTGGATTCGTGTGGAGCGTATAGCTGGCGTGGCCCGTCTTTGACCTCCCCTGTGTGTCCATGCAGCCCCAGTAAGCTGCATGCATGCAATATGAGCTTAGAGCCCACCTCAGGGCCCATACCGAGCTGTCGGCCCTTCTTGTTTGCTGAACTCTACAGAACTCTCTTACGCTGATGGTGTCACTGAGTACGAGCATTTCCCAGTGGTCCACATGGAGCGCCGAGGCTCTGCTAATCCTCGTGGTCCGCCCTGCCCACTAGTAGGTGCACGTTTGTGAAGCTGATCCCGGATTACTGTCTTCTTACCCTCAAGTCATCAGTTTGTTCACCTGTGTTTCTCAGATTGCTGCATGCCCTCGGTCAATTTCCAGAGTTCTGAAATGGTCACTTCAGTTCATTTGGTCCAGTTTTATAGTTGTTTTCTGGGGCGAAATGCTTACCAATTTTTTTACTTGGCCACTGCCCGAAGTCCTGCCCTTGCTTTTTTGTCTCGGTTCTGTTTCTCTTCGGAAAATAAAAATTTTGCATCGAAGTAAACTTGGTACAAACTCTACCCGATAAGATATATACATTTTGGCTGAGAACGATCTTTTGGCTGTGCCAAGTCCAGAAGCTCCCTGCTTTCCTCTGTTCATGATTTTGGCCTTTGTTAAGTCCTCACGTTCGCAGGTAGGCCCAAAGATTGGATAAATGGTGTCACATTAAAAATGCCTCTTACATTCCATAGAGCAGGTAATGATTGCAGACAGTTCTCAGAAAGACCACACGTCACTGTAATTTCTGGTTTATGTCCTCCTGCTCATATGGCTTCACGTTAACTATGTGTCTTCATTTCTATAAATCTGTCCATATTCATGCAGTGCAAAGGTCTAAATGACTCACAATTAATGAAGACTAGGGCAGCCTGTGATTGATTCTGTGATTCTGAAACAGCTGCCTTCAGCTGAAAAGTCTCCAAACTGCACAGTTTCCTCTTAATTTTGAGTTTCTGTCTCTGTTCCTTTTCTTTTTATTCCTTATACCTACAGGACCATGGTAGAAACATGAGGTGGGAAAATCTTTCCCACTGTACTCACTTAGAGGAATTAAAATGAATCCTTCCGGGGTGCCCTGGGTGGCTAAGTAGGTTAAGCATCTGACTCTTGATTTCAGCCCAGGTCACGATCTCAGGGCCCTGGGATCGAGCCTGGCATCAGGCTCCACACTCAGCACGGAGTCTGCTAGTCCCTCTCCCTCTGCCCTTTCCCCTGCTCTCTCTTTCTCTCTCTCAAATAAATAAATAAATAAAATCTTAAAAAAATGAGCCCATCAAAGATTGACCAGGAGTGTTTTTTGCTTGCCCATCAAACCCCGACTTGGACATCCCATTATAAACCCTTAAATCTTTGTGCCCCCCGACCAGATTTCTGTTCCAGAAATAGCCACCTGGAGGAAATATGGTGTTGATTTTCTGAATCAATGGTCAAGGATTACTTTTGCTGATGTCAAACCCCTAGCACTGTATGTGCTGCATGATGCTGAAAATCACCCAAATCCCACAGTCTGTTCCCCCTAAGCTGCGATGTTGTGATTTCCCACCTGTTGTTTGGAACTTATCTGTTTGACATCTAATAACAGTTCACTTGAAACTACCAAATCATTGCTCCAAGGTCAGTTGTTACGTGGATCTCCACTTATCTGAACTGTTTAAGGATGTAATACAGAAATGGCTTCATATTCTGCCCATTTAATTACACTGCCTACTACACACTCATAAAAATGGAATTAGATTGTTTTAAATCGAAATTAGTTAAAGAAACAGAGAAAGACATGTCTGCATAGAAAGATACATACATAAAGTGTATATGAGATGTGGATAGCATGTATTCCTTAGATTTCATGTTAAGCGGCTATAACAAAGACCCCAAATCACGGTGGCTCAGGCTAGACATGTGTTCCTCTTTGCCATTCATAATTCATGTTGGTGTGTTGTGCCGGAGCCCAAGGTCATCCAAGGGCTCCGTCTTGTCGCCATGTCACTTAGTCACCTGTAAATTCGTCCTCATCTTCATGGTTGAAATCGACTTTCTAGTCCAGCTCATGGAAAGCGGAAAGAACCAATATCCAAGGCACGTGGCTTGTCTTATTTTGACACAACCCAGAAGTTATACTCCACATTGATGTCCGCCACTAGCTGCACAGAAGGCTGACCAGCACAGCTTTGATCTGAACATGCCACGACCTAACGAGCAGATTGCTTTGTGTCCATTTCCTAGCAGTAAAAACAATACACGTTTCCTATAGGTGATTTGGATGATACGATGAGGTACAAAAAGGAAAGCCATTCTACCATTAGCCTCACTTTTCGAGTGTAGTCAAAAATCATAGTTTTTGTGTGTTTTTCCTTCCCAGTTTTTTTTTTTCACATACAGGTGCAATATTCCTAACATGCATTGTCTTTTTATCATTGCTCTGTCATTACTTTTTCCCTGTGCAATTAATTGAGTTTAGAAAACCTCATTTTAATGACTAAGATAAGGACACACTCCGATTTATATGAGTGCTGTATTATCCTATTGTGGAACTGATTTCTGGATTTTTACTATTATAAATAACTTGTTCGCATTCATATTTTCTGAGTTTCCTAAGGTGAATTCCTAAAAAAACAGATTATTGCCAAACTGGGTTTTTGGAAAGTTAAGCCAGTTTTCACTCCCACCAGGAGCATATGAGGGGTCCCTTCTTAGGATCATAGAGAAGATGTTTTTGACTTTTTGTTTTTTGTTTTTTTTTTTTTTTTGATCTGAGAAATCATTGTTTTTATTTGTCCTGGAGCCAGGGGGAAAAAGCATTTTCCTATATAACATACAAAAGCACACACAACAAATACCTTCTGGCTGGAAAACGATTTTAAGATCCCTTATTTGGTGGCTGAGTTTCTAATTTGTTGTGTATTACCTGTGAGCAGTTCTTTGAATGGTCTGTATATTTGCCCCTTTTCCTGGACTGTATTTTCATTGTTCTGTTCTTAAGCTAACATGCATTGAGTTCTTTACATTGAAGGTATCAACCCTCACGCATTGCGTTCATCGTCATTATTTTTCATGTGAGTTTGCTGTTTTGATACGTTTATTAGAAGTTTGTGGTTTTGCCTTGTCAACTGCTAAACATTTGTTTCAGAATTTCTTCTGTTGCTGTTAGAAGCAATGTTCCCATCCTCATCGCTGAGGTGTTTAAGGTGTGAATGTCTCCTTCTGCACTGTTTTATCTGGTTCCAATGATCCGCCTTCTAATTCCTTAGCATATCGCCTTATTTAAATTATTCGAGCCTATCTGTGGCTCAGTGAGGACGCTGCTTTTCCCTCTCCCTTAGCCCCTCCCCCTGCTCCTATTCTCTCTCTCTCAGATGAATAGGTGAAAGTCTTTTAAAAAATAATTATTTGAGCCTTAAAACAAATGTTAATAGTTTTGGGGGCTTACTTTTCTTCCAACTTACAGTTTTTCTGCCTCTCATTAACTTTGAAGACGTGCTTTATAACTGAGTGGCATTATACTATATCCCTATTTGTTATTTTCGATATAATTATAATAATACTGCTACAAGTTATGAATCTTTATTACATATTTTATATCAAGGTAATATTACATAATACTACAAATGAAATTATAGTTGTAAATCACAATATCATTTGTTACATTTTATTGTACATATTATAGTAAAATAGAATTCATATTTGTATTTTATATAAAATTCACTTGTATTTTACATGTATACATATATCATATATTTCATAAAATAATTTTCACATAACAGTAATTTTCATGTTATAATAATTTCCTTTTTCTGAAATATAGTAACTGTTTTCCTTTTCTTGACACATCTTCTTATTGATTCAGGATTTCATTTAGGTTCATAGTAGATCTTACTGCTTTTATTTTTCATAAAACTTCCACATTTTCTGTGAAGGTCACTCGTATCTCATTTATGTTTTTGTACTGTTGCTAAAAGGTTCTGTCCTCATAGCTGTTGCTTCTCGGATATTGAAATGCTGCTAAGTTTATGGACAATTGTGTCATGAGCTATCTAAATAAAACATCCATTTAAAAAGTGCCTTTTGGGGGGTTTCGTAAAGTTCGTATAGAGAAAACTCACAAATTTGCAACAGTAGGGTTTTTCCTTTTTAAGATTTTATTTATTTATTTGAGAGAGAGAGCACGAGCAGGGAGAGGGCAGAGGGAGAAGCCGACTCCCCGCTGAGCAGGGAGCCCGACTTGGGGCTCGATCCCAGGACCCGGGGATCATGACCTGAGCCAAAGGCAGATGCTTCACCGACTGAGCCCCCCAGGCGCCCCAACCACAGTAGGGTTTTTACCTCCTTGTTGGTCTGACTGTGGTCCAAGCCCGGCGTCTCCAGGACACGGCTTGCTCACACGCCTCTTGTCTTTCCCCACAGCATGGAGGAGTGTGAGGCTCTTTGCACGAGACTTGCCATAATGGTCAACGGCAGCTTCAGGTGCCTTGGCTCCCCCCACCACATTAAAGACAGGTATGTTGCATGGATGCTGTGTGTTGTGTGTATACATGTGTGTTGTATGTATGTTTCTCTTTCTGTTGAACTGTTTACCGTAAGTCAGCGGCGTGATGCGCCTGTCACGGGCGACGCTCTGAAACCAGTGTGGTCCAGCCCCCTCGCGGCAGGGGAAGGGAAATACTGGCTGAGAAGGCGAGGGTGGGCAGGACGCACATGGACCCAGCCATTCCCCACCACGTTCACGGCTTCTTCCGGGACAGTCGTCCAGCCCCGTAGCCCTCGTCCAGGGTGGGTCGGGGGCCTGTGTCACTGGCCACTGCCGCACTGTGGAACAGGTCTGTGCTGAGTCAGGAGGGAACACGGGGCTGCTGTGGTTGATTTTCATTTGGACTAGTCAGGACTAAAGATTTCTCCTGTGTGTCCTCATCCTTTAGATTTCTTCCCTGACGATTGTCTTTTCTTGTCTTTCTCTTCTCCGTTGACTTTTTGAGATTGTCACGATTTCGCTGTCAGTCTCTACAAACATGTCTCTGCCCCAGTATTGCGGTTTTTGAAAATTCAGGGTCACCTAAACTATTTTCACAGTTTCTGGTTTCCTTATAGCTTGCTGTTTAATCTCTTGTTTCCGATATAGAATAATTTATTAATATATGTTGATGAATTTTTCATGTTCATTTATTCAGTGTTTTTGAAGTTGGAATTTACAGGCACGGATTTGTTGAACAGATCCATATATTAAGTTGAAATGTGTTTATTTCGCGGAGCCAATATCACAGAATGCTTGATGTGCCGACCTGGATAGCAAATATCCTTCTCCAGTGGCTTGGAGTCAGGTGCCGTGGGGACAGCCGATCCCCCTCCTGCTTGCTGCGTTGGGTCAGTCACTTGTCAGATCAACCTGCTGGAAACTGTTCTCAATATGTACTCCGCTCACCTTAATAAGTGTCATCAAAAGAAAAATAATATTTCACACTCCCTAACCTTTATGAATGCTTACATAAAGTTTTATAGCCCATGCCTGATTGTTAGGTGATTTATGTCTCAGCTTAGCTACCTGCCTCTCTCAAGCTTTTTGCAAGTTGGCTGGAGGAGGCAGCCCAAGGAAGCACGCGGAACGAACCTCCTCCAACGGGTGTGGTTTGTGTCTCCCCTACTCCTGGCTTCAGTTCCCAGAAGCTGTCCTGTGGCTGAGGGCGGATCGTTAGTAAGGCGTGAACCGTACAATGACCTGAAGCGGGAACTGGCTTGTGGGGGATTCGCCGCAATGCATTGCAAAACATAACTTATGAAGCTGGCCTTTTCCTGCAGCAAGTAAACTGATGACATCTGTGTCTGTAATATGAGATGGAAAGTGATGGGTTCATCCTGACGTGGACCTGGGAGTCCCCGGTATCTCTGCCCGCTGAGGTCCCTGTGGCTGAGGGGCTGCGTGGACACTGGGCTCCTTCCCGACTCCTCTCTGCACACGGTCCCCAAGTGCGCACGGCCCATAGGCATGCTCGTCTGCTTGATTCAAGCAGATGTGACATGTCCCCCACCCGGTGCACGGTTCCGTCCCCGTGTCTGGCGGCATCTCCACATGCTGTGATCAGGGCCGGTGACCCTAGAATTTCGGTCCGTGCCCATGTTGTGCTGAGCCCCAGGGCTGTGTGCAAGCAGCCGTTGGGTCTCCTGGCCCGCCGCCCCCGCAACCATCACGCAGCCTGTCTGTGCAGCGTCCCCGGCTGGGGACGGGTCTCTGCGAGGCCAGGCGAGTATGCGGCTTGTGGAGGAGGACCTCTCTCAGGATGGAGAGGAGGCGGAGAGGATGGTGCTTCGGAGGCACGGGGCGAGGGCGAGGGGGAAGTGGCAGGAGCTCCTGCGGTGGTTGTCCTGGGGGAGTCCCAGCTCAGCCAGGGCAGGTCGGTGTTCGTGCACGGCGAGTCTGAGAGCAGCGGCAAAGCTGGCCCCCACGACGGTGCCTGGGACAGGTGAGAGGAGTCGAGGCCATCTTGAGATTCGGGCCAGAGTCCATGTGAAAAGAGTGAGGAGACGGTGCAGACAGAGCAGGGGTGAGGGAGGCGATCTGGGGTGGCACCTTCGCACGCAGCGTTTGGGAGGGACCATCCTGAGCTCGGATGAAGGGGTTCCCCACGGAGATGCAGGAGCAGGTGCGCAGGGTCCCGGCCTGGGCGGGGGGGCATCTGTCTGGTGGGGTACCCGACGCCAGGAGCTTCAGGAGCCCGGTGGAGGAGACGCACAGAGCCGAGTGCAGGGCAGGGCAGGGCAGGGGCTCTCAGGGCCGGGAGCAGGCGCTCAGCGTTTCCTTCCCTCTGCACTCCCCTTGCAAGCCACCCCTGGCTTCTGTTCTTCGGCATCTAAGGGCGTCCTCCCCACCCCGGGGTCTGTCTGTGCACTGCTCCATTTCCCCAAACCTTCCTCCCTCCAGCGGGACCCTGCACCCTGGGAGAAAACAGCCACCATCTCCCATTGCTCCAGCCTTGTCCCGGCATGGCCCGGCTCCCGGTGTCTGCACTGTTCCAGAGATGCCCTCTGAGGACAGTGACAGCCAGTCCTGGACGCTCTGTCTGGGGAAGCGCAGGAGAACCACCCCACAGAGGACAGTGACGGTCCTGAGATGTTTAGGCTTTCACTCCCCGGAGGACGAATGTTGCCAGACTCTCATTCACTCGTTTACTAACTTGGTGTCCTATTTTCTTCCTAAGCTCTAGACTTTGTTAGAACTTCTTAGAGCATCTTGTGCAATATTTCTACAACAGTGCACACTGTATCTAACCGTGCAATTCTAACGTATTGCTAAAATGCTGTTTGCTCCTAAGAACTAAGTCCAAGTTTAGCCACCGTGGTCATACTCTGGTATTTCCATGGAGAAGCCAACTACAAACTTCTAGGTGGATGACCTAGTGGGTTCTCCTGGCTCTGGCCTGGGTTTTCCTGGTGCCAGCAGCTTCTCCAGAGCCAGCCACCTCTGATCTCGCCTCATGTCCAGGTGGGAAGACTTGTTGGACAATGGGAGGTGCCTGGCCTGAGGGACAGACGGACTCCAGAGTCCAGGAGGTCAGGGGCCAGGCCTCTGTGGGGAAAGCGGCCTCCTCCCCATTGCCTCACACACGCTGACCCCGTCCCCGGGCCTCCCTGCCTCCCTCCCACCGCCGTGACCTCTGGCCTCTCAGACTTGAGAAGTTGCGTCCCTGCCGTGTGTCAGCCGTGTGTGTTTGCTGGCCATGAGGTCTTCACAGACCGCTCAGGTGCAGCCTCAGCCTGCCTCCTTCCCCGACGCCATCTCCACACCCACCCTGGATGGCTTCACTCTTCCTGGGGGCCTCCCCTCCCCAGTTAATGCCCCCCGCCCTGTTTGTCGTCAGTGGCCTCGGAGCCTGGACGACACATCTGGCTTTCCCTCTGCCCTGTCCCAGTGCTCTGGACGGCCTCCTCTCAGGCCCAGGAAATGGGGCAAGGTGCCCTTCTCCCCTTTTGTCCCCTTCCCTTTGCTCTCCGGCCAAGGAAAGTCCTCGTTTATGACGTTGGCATCCGTAAGCTGCAGTCATGGATCAGCTCTCTGGGAGGTCTTGCCGCTTCTCGGGGACCACCCTTGTTTTCCTGTCTCTGCTCCCCGGTGTCTGGGCCACCCCCCTTCTCCTCCATGTCCCAGTTCTCCCCTTCTGTCTGGTGGCCATTTAGTACATGTGATCTCCGTACCACACCAAGCTCTGGGCGCGGATCGTCTAGCGTCCGGGGGTAATGTCAGGAGGTATGTCTGCTGTGGAATCTGTGCCATGCTCTGTGCACTAACTCGTTCGCTCCTCCTCACACCCCCCTGAGCTGACTCTTAGTATGACTCCCCCTCGGCAAGTATAGAACATGCGTCAGAGAAACGTGGAGCCTTCTCCCGGCTGGTGTGTGGACGAGCTGGGATTTGAACTTGGGCTTCTGGTTCCTCTTTGTCCTGTGGCGTATGTTCTCAGGACAACCCCCACTTGGTAACTGCAGAGAGGCAGCTACAGTGGAGCTGGGACCCCGATCTCTCCTGTGACCTTCCTCTGGGAGATGTTCCCATGCCCCCACTCTGGTCAAGGTCCTGATGCCCACTCATTTACCACGTGCTCTCTAATATCGCGAGATGAGAGAAGCTCAGGATGGGCTCACGCGCTGCTGCCATTCATCCTTCCCTGCCTTTGTTTCCATTTCTGAGGGGGAAATTTACCTCTTTATCAACTGTCTGTCTTCTCCCTGTGTGACAATCCCATGATCTCCTTTCCTTGAGACCTTCCTCCAGGGGATTTTTTTCTTCTCTCCTATCTTTGATCTTCTGTTTCAGTTATGGGCTATGTCCATCTCTTAGTAACAGAACATCAAACACATTGTTGTAAGTATATCCATGGACTGAGGTGTGCTCACTTTGTACATGTAAAAAAAGTCCAGAAGTCCTTGGTTATTGGCACTGGTTCAATGGCTCAAGTCTTTAGAGTCTTCTTGGTCCCAGAATGGCTGCTGTAGCTCCACCCATCACGTCCTGGTTCTAGGCAACAAACAAGAGGGAGCAGGGAAAGGCAAGCAGTCTGTAAGCCCTACCCACCCACTAGTGCTTATATTTTGTCAGTCACCCTGGTTACTAGGAAGCCCAAGAAATGTAGAATTTAGCATGGATGGATGTGTGTGTGTGTGCACACACAGATGGATGTGTGTGCACATGTGAATGGATGTGTGTGTGCATGTCCAAAGGGGAGCGGGAGTGTAGCGGAAGACCCCAGATGGCCAGGAATGGCTAGTACCGCCCTCTGGGGTACTGACACTTCGTCCCTGGGAACTGGGGATGTGTTCCCAGATTCTCTCCAGGGCATAACTGGAGTGCATCCTGAGAGCCAGCAGGCTGTGGGCATGTTCATGACCCACCTGGAGGGAACCGGCCACATCTGTGTGTTGCAGCTGTTTGCTTTCCCCTGCCCTGGGACCGACTGAAGCAGAAAGTTTGGGCCTGAGTATAACAGTAGTCCTCCCAAGAGTGCGGGGAATAAATCTTGCTTCTGAAGCCTAGAGGTTTGAAGTTCGTCCAGCCAATTTCTTGGTGGGCAGGGAGGATAAGACTATTGATTTATTCAAAACCACACAAAACCAAAGCTTTAAAAATAAAGAAAATCCTTAAGATTATGGCAACTTTTCTTTTTATTTTTTTAAGACTTTATTTGAGAGGGAGAGTGAGCAAGAGAGAGAGCACGAGCAGGGTGAGACGCAGAGGGAGAAGCAGACTCCTCGCTGAGCAGGGAGCCTGATGTGGGACCCGATCCCAGGACCCTGAGATCGTGACCTGAGCCGAAGGCAGATGCTTAACCAACTGAACCACTCAGTCACCCCGAGAACTTTTATTTTCTTGAGTCGACCAACTTGAAAAATTTAGGAATCAAAGAATCAAAAGTAATAGTAGAATCAATTTCGGAAGGAGGCTGTCACCAATAGCTTATACGGCATTTAACTCAGAATATAGAGGGTACCCTGGAGGATTTGTCTGTAGGTTTTCCTCTAAGAAATGGAAGAAGGCGTAGTGATGGTGGAGGTCTCAGGCTACAACCATCTGGTTGAAAATTAACACGTCCCCTTCTGTGCACCTTATGCTCAGTGTGGCATCTTTGATTTAATGCATCTAGAAAACATTGCTATGACTATCAAAGCTTAGATTAAGATTACATCACCCAATAATAAACTTGTTTAAAATTTGAAAATGGAACAGGTAATTGGATATGCTTATGTCACTGTCACAAACGGGGAAGGAAGTTTGCACACACGCACGTATGATGATTTCTGCTGTGGTACACAGCTGTGGGATGATGGACTACTCAACTCTACCCTGCATTTTGCTTTGTGTTCAAGCATCATCGAATTCAGCTGTTTTTACCTGACACTGAATTAACTGTCTTTACCAGAAAGGGCTCTTTTTGGAGAAAGGCACTTGCTGGCTTCCGCCTCCTCAGCATGTGTTCCCACACCGATCTGTGGCATTTGTCATTTGACTTCCTTTCACAGCATCATGTCAGATGAATACAATCCACACTGCTCTGACGCGGTTGCCGGGGAAGGGCTTCTGAGCCACCTGATGCTCTCGTCTGGATGTTCTGGCTGGATGCCTCTGGTCTTGGGAATTTGGATCATGAGCGATGTCGCCCGGAGCGGTCACTTTGCCGCAGGGGATACTCCGCTTTCCCTTTCTAATACATTCTGATAAGAACACTCAGGCAGAGACGGTGGGAAATGGAAGTGTTTGAGACATCGTTTCATGGGTTCAGGTTCACATTGTGATTCTGCTCATGGGTGCACATTGGCTGAGCGCCTGTCTTAGGACAGACAACAGAAGCATGGTCTCTTCCCCAGTGGATTTCAAGACCCTGGTGTTCCAGAAAAGCCCAGTAGTGTTAGATGCCTTCCATTGAGCTGTGCTCCCAAGCATCTTGGTTTTCCAGGCTTAGGACAATTTCCACACGGGGCTGCATTGCCATTTAAGCGTGCAGCTATCTGTCTGACTCCGACCAAGTGCACCGAGAGAGGGACCACACTGATTCGTAGAAGTGTAAGTCACCCTGGATATTAGCTGGATGCTTGGCCGCTTGGAAATAAGAATGCATTTCCTAGCTGTGAAGATGTGCTGCTGGTGGCCAAAGAGATACAGCAGGAGAGGGGTCTGCAGCTTCAAGGGTATGGATCTGTAGGGAGGGACATCGCTTTCCAGGCCCCTTCCTCCCTTCCTTCTGCCCCGAATGCAGATGTGATGGTTAGAGCCGAGGCAGCCTCCATGACGGAGGCCAGTGAGCAGAGGGGTAGGGAGAGTAGGAGCCAGACGAGTGCCTTACCCTCTCCGAGCTGACGTCAGACTTTCAACCTACTAATGTCCCTGCTCCTTGGGGTTTTCTGTCACTCATGCACGAATCCGAACAGACTAACACACCTTCACACATATTACACACAACGTTAATTTCTTTATGGGATGGTTTTCAGCCTCTTCCCAGTGGAATGGAAGCTCTCTTGGGAGGAGGCCTTTCTGTTTATTTCTGGGTGCCTGATATTTGGGATGG
The DNA here is from genome assembly GCA_002007465.1 of Ailurus styani. Classification (NCBI taxonomy): domain Eukaryota; kingdom Metazoa; phylum Chordata; class Mammalia; order Carnivora; family Ailuridae; genus Ailurus; species Ailurus styani. Next base: position 2,734,442 of record LNAC01000184.1, read on the forward strand.
TGCCTGGTCCATGACACACGCTCAAGGTATTTGTTGAACAAAGAATAAAAGAACGAGTGAATGAAGGCGAAGTTTCTGCACATGACGGGCTGGTGCTAAATGACACCTCCTTCAGATGGGTACAGCTGGACCCGAAAAAGGAATCTGACTATGAGAGCTCTTGGGTTCTGTCTAGCTTAATGAACAACCAGTCCTAATAACAATAATCAATACATTTGGTAAACACTTTCATTCAGATCCCACTTATCTCTGGACAGAGTGAAGCCTGCTTTTTCTAAAAACATTCTGTACCACCCACACTTGGTTTGCTGCCTTTAGAGACTGGGCCTGTCTGTGCTCAGCATCTCTCCATTAGCAGGAACTACCAGATGTGTGATTCACCCCTAATTGCTGCCACGGCTCTGGCAGTACTTCCCGTCACCTTCTCTGCTGGACGGCTAGATTCAGCACCGATGCCCGCTGGCCTGCCGACAATTAATGTGCAACCCATAAAGCAAAAACATGCCATTCTAACACTCCACTGTAAACAATGGGATCATGAATTCTGACTACAAATATAACCTAAACTTGAGAAAACATAGTCTTGCCAGGGGATGGATTCCTGTTAGGTCAGAACCACATTTTGAAGTATTTCTCCAAAAAAGGCATCCAGATGGCCAACAGACACATGAGACGATGCTCGGGACCCCTCGTGCACTGTTGGTAGGAATGCAAACTGGTATAACCACTCTGGGAGATAGTATGGAGGGTCCTCAAAAAGTTATGACCCAGCAATCTTACTGCTGGGTATTTACCCAAAGGAAGTAAAATCATACTTGGACATACCTGCTCCCATGGTCACTGCAGTACTGTTTACAATGGCTGAGACATGGGAGCAACCCAACTGTCCACTGGTGGTTGGGTGGATGATGAAGAAGATGTGCTTTGCATGAACACACACACATGTGCACCCATGTGGATGCACACACGTACATACACACACACACACACACACACAGGAATATTACTCAGCCATAAAAAAGAATGAACTCTTGTCATTTGTGACAACAGGGATGGACCACAAGAGCATTATGCTAAGTGAAATAAGTCAGACAGGGGTGATCCCTGGGTGGCTCAGTAGGTTAAACATCTGCCTTCAGCTCAGGTCATGATCTCAGGGCCCTGGGATGGAGCCCCACATCGGGCTCTCCACTCAGTGACAACTTTGCTTCTCCCTCTCCCTCTGTGATCTCTCTCGCTTTTGCTCCCAATAAATAAATAAAATCTTTTTTTTAAGAAAAGAATTAAGTCAGACAGAAAAAGATAAAAACTGTATGATCTCACTAATATGTGGAATCTTAAAGGAAGAAAGGAAGGAACTAAGGAAAGAAGCTTATGGATACAGAAAATAAACTGGTGGTTGCCAGAAGTGGGCCAGGATTTGGGAGTTTATTTATTCTGGATTCAGTTATCCTAAAACGTGTGTGTGTGTGTGTGTGTGTGTGTGTGTGTGCGTATGTACACCTGTATGTGTTTATGTGTGTGTGTCTTATGTGCTTGTGTTTGTGTGGTGTGTCTGTGTGTGGTATCTGCGTGTGTGCGAGCACGTGTATTCAAAGGACATTCATGAATCCTCAATGTTTCTTTGTTTCGTAGTTCAGGGATATTTTACAAATTTGATGTCTGGCCCATTTTATAAAAAGCATCAGAGAACCCTATGCCTCAGATGTTTTTTACAAAAAGCAGCATAGCAACGTCCACAAGATACAGTGGCTTATATGATTATCATTCATCCCTCTGCACCCGCAGGTGTCTGGGGATGGGCTTCCAGGTGGCCCCGGTGGGGTGGCTCTGCTCCACCTGTCTCTCATCCTCCTTCTGGCATCAGCAGCCGAGGTGCGGGGCTACAAGAATGGAAAGGCTGAACTGCACAAATGTGATCTGAACCTTGGGTCACATCACACCTGCCAGAGTGTCTCTTTAGCCAAACCATGTCACTTGTAAAAGGGAAAAGTAAGATAGTAGTCTTACCCACTGCCCGTTAATGAAGGAACACAGCAAGGCTACGTGGTGAAGGGTGCGCGTGTAGGAACCGGTCAAGAATATTTATGATCTACCTTAATTTCCAGGCATTTTGTAACTGGTGTTTTAGACCACGGCAATCCTCTTTCCTTTTAACAGCTTCGTTAGGATATACCTCACCTGTCCTATGACACACCCATTTACGGCGTGTGATTCAGTGCTCTTCCGCGTGGTCACACATACGTGCCACCATGTCCAAGGGTAACTTTAGAACACTTTCATCATCTTAGGAAGAAGCCCTGTGCCTTTAACCTATCCCCTTCTGTGCACCCAACCCAAAGCCCCCGTCAGTCTATTTTTTGTCTCTAAATTTGCCCAGTATTGACATATAAATAGAATTGTATGACAGGCTTTCACTTAGCATGCAATTTTAAGGTCCCTCCCTGTTATCAGTACTTCATTCCTTTGTGTGGCCCAATAAGATGTCTACCTTAGCCACTGTTGATGGGGTTGGGATTGGGTCCACCTTTTGGGTATTATACATAATGTTCTTGTGAACAGCCATGTATGAGTTTTTGTGTCGATGTATCTTTTTATTTTGGGGGGTAGATACCTTGGAGTGAAGTTGCCAGGTCATTTATTGACTCCATGCTTAACCATGTAAGGAACTATCAAACTATTTTAGAAATTGGCTGCACCAGGGGCGCCTGAGTAGGGCCGTCAGATAAGAGTCCGACTCTTGGTTTCAGCTCCAGTCAGGATCGCAGGGTTGTGAGATTGAATCCCACGTGTTGTGCTCTGTGCTTGGTGCAGAATCGGCTTGAGCTTGTCTCTCCTTCTCTCTCTGCCTCTCCCACGCATGCTCTCTCTCTCAAATAAATAAACTGTAAAAGAAAGCACAGCAAATTGGCTGCTCTATTTTATAGTTCTCTTGGCAGTGAATGAGGGTTCCACCTCACTGCTACATTGTATTTCCCCTCCCAGTGAGGGTAAGTATGTAGTATCTCACTGTGATTTTAATCTGCCTTGCCTGATGGTATTGAACATATTTCCATGTGTTCATTGGACATTTGTTTATCTTTTGTGAAGAACTATTTATTTATTTACTTATTTTTAAGATTTTATTTATTTGAGACAGAGTGAGCATGAGAGAGAGAGTGTGTGTGAGCGGGGGAGGGGGATGGGGCAAAGGGAGAGGAAGAAGGAGAAGCAGACACGTCGCTCAGCAGGGAGCCCGAAGTGGGACTCAGTCCCAGGATCTCAGGATCATGACCTGAGCTGAAGGCAGACGCTTAACCAATACATGCTCCTGATACATAGTTTTGAGTGAACTTTTTTATAGCTGTGTTTGAACTAGAGGTCTATCTTCTTTTGCTGTGCTATCCAGGTCTGCCAGCACCATCTGTTGAAAGATTACTCTTTCTGTTGAATGGTCTTGGCAACATTGTCAAAAATCAGTTGACGACACTCCTGCAGGTTTATATCTGGACTCTCAATTCTATTTCATTGATCAATATGATGATCCTGATGCTAGTACCACGCTGTTTTGATTACTGTTGCTTTGTAGTAAGTTTTGAAATCAGGAGCTATTAGTCCTCCAACTTTGTTCCTTGTTTTCAAAACGGTTTGGCTGGTCTAGGTCCATTGCAATTCTGTATGAATGATGGAATCAGGTTGTAATTTCTACTAAGAAGTCAGCAGGGATTCTGACAGGGATTGTGTTGGTCTGTAGATCGGTTTGAGAGTATTGTCATCTTAACAGTGCTGTCTTCCTATCCATGAACTTGGTATGGTTTCCATTTATTTAAATCTCCTTTAATTTCTTTTAACAATGTTTTCTAGTCACACGTCATAGGTTTTACACTTACTTGGTTACATTTAATCCTAAGTATTTCTTTTAAGGCTACTGCAAATGGAGTTGTTTTCTTAATTTCATTTTTTGGATTGTAGAAAGTATGTAGAAATACAATTCTTTTTTTTTTTGGTGCATTGATCTTGTGTCTTATAATCTTGCTGAACCTATTTATTATTTCTAATAGTATTTAGTGAAATTTTAGGCTTTCCTATATACATTATCCTGCCATATATGAATATGTTTTTACTTCTTCCCCTCCAATGTGGATGTCCTTTTTTTTTTTTTTTAAAGATTTTTTTTTTTTTTTTTTNTTACAAGTAGGCAGAGAGGCAGGCAGAGAGAGAGGAGAGAGGAGGAAGCAGGCTCCCCGCCGAGCAGAGAGCCCGATGTGGGCCTCGATCCCAGGACCCCGAGATCATGACCTGAGCCGAAGGCAGCGGCCCTAACCCACTGAGCCACCCAGGCGCCCCAATGTGGATGTCTTTTATCTCTTTTTCTTACTCTAGGTAGAACCTCCAGTACAATGATGTACAGATGTTGTGAGACACTCATCTTCTTCCTGTTTTAGGAAGAAAGCCCCAGTTTTTCATCATTAAGTATTATGTTAATGATAGGTTTTCCTCAATGCCCCTTATCAGTTGAGAAAATTTTCTTCTATTCCAATTCCTTGAGTGTTTTTATCATTAAAAAGTGTTGGATTTTATTAAATACCTTCTCTGCATCAATTGAGATGATCATGCATGTGTTACATTAGTTGATTTTCAAATGTTAAACCAACCTTGCATCCCTGGTCCCTGGGATAAATCCCACTTACTCATGATGTATTTCTCTCTCTCTTTATGTTGCCATATTCAATTTGTTAGTGTTTTGTTGAGCATTTTTTTGTCCATATTCATAATAGATATTGGCCTATAGTTTTTCTTGTTCAGAAGTATCCTCCTTTTCTATTTTTTTGGAAGAATTTTTAAAGAGTTGGTATTAGGGGGTGCCTGGGTGGCTCAGTTGTTAAGCGTCTGCCTTCGGCTCAGGTCATGATCCTAGGGTCCTGAGATTGAGCCCCACATCGGGCTCCCTGCTTGGCGGGAAGCCTGCTTCTCCCTCTCCCACTTCCCCTGCTTGTATCCCCTCTCTCACTGTCTCTCTCACTCGCTCTCTGTCAAATAAATAAATAAAATCTTTGAAAAAAAAGAATTGGTATTAGTTTTTCTTGAAATGTTTGTTAGAGTTCTCTAGAGAAGCCATCTGGGTCTGGCATTTTCACTGGTAGTTTTTAAATGACTACTTAGATCACTTTACTTCCTATACATCTATGTATGTAGTTTTTGTATTTCTGAGTCAGTTTTAGTAGGTTTTTGTCTTTCTAGGAATGTGTCCCTTTCACTTGATTTTATAATGTATTGGATTACAGTCGTTCATAGTATTACTCTATAACCCTTTCTAATTTGGGAAGGTTGATAGTAATGCTTCGTCTTTCATTTCTGATTCTAGTAATTGAGTCTTTTTTGCTTGGTCAACCTAACTGAAGTATTGTCAGTCTTGCTGATTATTTTAAAGAACTAGCTTTTTGGTCGTACTGATTTTATCCATTGTTTTTCTGTTCTCTGTCTCATTAAATTCCACTCTAATATTCATTATTTTTTCCCTTCTTATTTTAAGCTTAATTTGCCTTTCTTATACCAATATCTTAGATTGTAGATTAAGTTATTGTTTTGTAATCTTTCTTATTTTTAAATATAGTTATTTGCATCTATAAGTTTCTCTCTAACTGCTGCTTTACCTATACTCCAGACGTTTGGTATTTTGAGTTTTCATTTCCATTTATCTCAAAGCAGTTTCTAATTTTCCTTGTGACTTATTCTTTGACTTATTGGTGACTTAGGGGATTTTGTTTAATTCATTTGTTAGTTCTCTAAAGTTTTTCTGAAATTTACTTCTAATTTTATTCCCTCATTGTCAAGAATATACTTGGTATTATTTCTGTCCTTTTAAGTTTACTGAAGTTTGTTTTATGGCTTTCAATATGGTTTATCCCAGAGAATGTTCCATGAGCACTTGAAAATAATGTATATTCCTCTGTTGTTTGGTAGAGAGCTCTACAGAAGCTTTTTAAGTATTGCTGGTTTATAATGGATTGTTAAAGTGTGCTATTTCCTTGCTAATCTTTTTCCAGGTTCTTCTAGCCAGTGTTATCATTAAGTTGTCCATATATGCTTTTAATTCTGTCTGCTTTTTCTTCATGTATTTTTGGTGCTCTGTTCTTACGTACAGATATGAGTATAATTGTTATATTTTCTTGATGGATTAGCTTTTTATCATTGTAAAATCTCCTTTTTCTCCTTCAGCAACATTTTCTTTGTTGTTTTAAAGTCTACTTTCCATCATATTGGTATAGCCATTCCAGCTTTGCTGTTGTTGCTGTTCATATGGTGGATCTTTTTTGATCCTTTTACTTTCAATCTGTCTATATCTTTGAATTGCAAGTGTATCTCCCATAGGTGGCATATTTTTGGGTCTTTTCTGGTCTCACAATCTCAGCTTTGTTTTTTTTAAGCTTTCTTTTTTTTTAAAGATTTTATTTATTTAATTGAGAGAGAGAGTGAGAGCATGAGATGGGAGAAGGTCACAGGGAGAAGCAGACTCCCCGCAGAGCTGGGAGCCCAATGTGGAACTCGATCCTGGGACTCGGAGATCATGACCTGAGCCAAAGGCAGTCACTTAACCAACTGAGCCACCCAGGCACCTTTTTATTTGGATCATTTAATCCATTTAATATTCACATTTAATATTATTATTGATTGATTATTGATTATAGAGTTAGATAATTGTTATTAGTTAGATTTGCCCTTTCACCTTTGTTTTCTATAAGTCTTGTGTTGCTTTTCTTTAGTTGTTTCTCCTTCTTTTTTTTTGCATTAAGTGAATATTTCTAATATTTTCTAACAGCATCTTAATTTCTTAGCGATTTTTCCACTACACCTATACATTTTTTGTTATATCCTTAGTGGATGCTCTGGGGCTTACCATATACATCCTGACTTATCACAATTAGCTTCAGATTTAAGATAACCTAGTTCCAGTGAGATATGGAAATGTTCCAGATCACTTGCCTGCCTCTTGGTGTTATTATTAGACATGTAACATTTATCAATATTACCAACTGAAGAATAGGTTGCTGTAATTATGATTGCATATAATTTTTATGCCTTTTAAAGGAGAGAAAGTATATATTTATAGCCTTTGTTATATTAACTTTCTTATGTAACATTTCTGGTTCTTGTCCTTTTTTCCTGTGGATTGAAGTTACCACCTGGAGCCCTTCTCTTCCTCAGACACAGCTTTGCTTTCCCTCACCACCTTTGGGCTGTTACTGGCAAGTTTTTTACATTTTTGCATGTCATAGGCCCAATAATATAGCTGAGTATTGTTAATATAATTGCTTCTACAATCATCTAAGAGAAGAAAGTAGAAAGGATGTGCATTTTTACTGTCTGTTATAATTACATCGTTACCTTTACTTGTACTGTCTTTTCTCATGTGGATTTGAATTACTGTCTGGAGGTCACCTACTTTCAGGTTGAAATAAGTGTTTAGTGTAGTATTTCATGGATGGTGAGTCTTTCAGTTAAATTCTCTCCATTTTTATTCCAAAATATTTTCATTTTACCTTCATTTTGAAAAAGAACATTTCTGGACATAAGATTCTTGGTTGGCAATTTTTTGTTTTTTTGTGGGTTTGTTGTTGTTATTGTTTTTGTCATTTTAAGTGTTTAAATGTTATTAGATGGTAAGATTTAAATGGATTCTGATCTCCAGTATTTCTGATGAGAAGTCAACTGTTAATTTTGTTTATGGTGTCCTACACTTCTCTGAGGCTCTGTTCATTTTTCTTGTCTTTTTTTGGGTCACATAATCTCTATCAATCTATCTTCAAGGTTACTAATTCTTCCCTTTGCAAAGTCAAACTCTTGAGCCTCTTGAGTGAGTTTTTATTTCAGTTCTATTATTCAACTCCAGAATTTCCATGTGGGTCTTTTTCATAATTTATGTCTCTTTGCTGCTAGTCTCTGGTTGATGGGACACTCTCATCATACCTTCTTTTGGCTTCTTTAATCATGGTTTCTTTTAGTTCTTTTGACATATTTATAATCACTACTTTGTCGTCTTTGTTAATCCAACATCTGGCTGCTTTCACAAGCAGTTCCTGTTTTACTTTTTTTTTGTTTTTTTTTCTGGCATATGGGTCATTCTTTCCTGTTTCTGTATATGTGTCATCACTTTTTATTGGAAACTGGGCATTTTGAGGATATATTGCCACAATTCTGGACACTGGCTTCCTGCTGCTGGGGCTTGCTATGGTTTTCTGCCTGTTTCTGTGTTTAGTGACTGTTTAGATAGTTTTAACGAACCTAATTCTACCTACAGGGTGAATTTTTGGACTCCTCTCCTCAGGGAACAGCCTGGGATGCATCCACAGTCGCCTGGGGTGATGGGTGATGGTGTCTTGGGCAGAGATTTCTGCCTCACCTCCTGACCACACCCAGCTCTTAGCATCACTGATCACTGACTGACTGTTCTATTGGTTTCAACAACGTCTTGGGACACAAAGTGATCCACAGCCTAGTCCAATCAAATTAGGGCTTTTTTCTTTTTTTCTTTTTTTGGATTCTATTTATTTATTTTAGAGAGAGAGAGTGAACAAGGGGAGGGTCAGAGGGAGACAGAGCGAGACTCTCAAGCAGTTTCTGTGCTGAGTGTGGAGTCTGATGTGGGGCTTGATCTCATGACCTTGAGATCATGACCTGAGCTGAAACCAAGAGTCAGATGCTTAACTGACTGAGCCGCCCAGGAGCCCCCTAGACTTTTTGAATACATGTTTTTTGACTTCCTGTATGCCCTAATGACCATTTCCGGAGATTTTAAATGGTTGCCTTTGATAATTGTTATCGTTTTTGCTAAGGAATGGGTTTGTGGAGTTTTCCACACCATCCTGCCAGAAGTCTGGATGTCCGTTTTCAAAAGCATCTGTTTACGTCCACTTCCTGCTGGCTTGACACCTACACCCAAAATGACTGTGACCTTAAAATGGTGTGTTCACGCTGATTGTCTCTGAGGCTTTTTTGAACGTGTGGTTTCCCAAATGCCCATTTCCCTCCCACTCGTGTACCTGTTTATAGTTTAATGTTCTTGCTTATAAAAGCATATTGGAGTGATAAAGTGACATTACATGAGGGCATGTACTAGTGTTTCGATGAGACTCCATCTAGGAAATCCCTCCAACAAGTTGTTCACAGAGAAACTGGGGAGTCACCTTATGTACCAACATCCTCATGATGTATCATGAGAAGCTGGCCCCCGTTGGCATGTTCTTTGTTACAGACCATTTGATCTGTCCTTCAGTGGATCCAGAGAGATACTAGGAAAATAGTCACTGTTTTGTTGATTCATCCCTGGGGTCTTCTCTGCTCATGGCAGACTTAGGAAGACGCATTCTGCTTTGATGCCCTTGGAGATTCTGTCATTTCCTGGCATATTAGGTCTCCCCTGTGCCCTCTGCACCTGCAGGGTCCCACCTGAGTGCCCGCTGCCTGGAGTGGGAGAAAGGTATGTCCAGCTGTGGCCCCTCTTCTTATCCGCAGAACCCTCAACATTGTTCTCTCAAGTATCCTCTGACTTTAGTTACTTTCCTGATGTCTGTGGAACATGGAGCTAGGAGGGAGGTCATCACAGAACTTTCTGTCCACCTGGCCCACCCTGCACCCTTGACTGCTGGCTCTCCTGCCTCCCCGGGCTGCTGACACAGGCCCACCCTGGGGTCCAGCAGGGAAGTCCCAACCACATTTTGGCACCAAAGACTTTTGCCCGGAATCTGTCTTACCAAGGTGTCTTCTCAACAAGGTGGGGGGAGGCAGCTCCTGAGAGCGGTTCCTCTCTGCTAAGAAAACCATTCATCTTTCTTATCCTTCTATGATTGTTTTAAAGGCTGTGCTACATGGGGTCCAGCTGGAGTCCATAGGGATTATTTGGGAATCCTCTGAACTGAATGCAGAAAAGCTTTAATCACATGTTCCCAAAGGGCCATCACCCCCAATCACAGCCCCACAGAGAAGTGTGTTTGCTTGTGTGTCTGCAGCGGAGTGTGTCTCCGCCGTGCTCTCTGTGGGGGTGTGGGGGCAGCGGGGCAGGGGTCTGGCTGTGAAGGCTCCCTGTGCTAAGGGTGATGCGGTCCTCCTCACCCACGTCTCAACTGGCGTGGCCTCGGGGCTCCTTTCTGGGTAGTGCTCATCAATCCAGGAACTAACCACCCCAGCTGTTTCCCTGGCGTGTTTGCTTAATTCTGTTGCTGAGCTCACAGAGATAAACCGGGAGGAGCATGGCTGTGTCTGTCCTCACTGCCTCTCCAGGTGCCTGTGGCTGTGACAGCAGCTGGGTGGCTGCCTCTTACAGCAGCGAGAGCCCCAGTGTTGGCCACAGTATGACTTCTGATGTGGCAGGATATCGGTTTAGCTGCTAGAAACGTCCCTTACCCTTCCGGTATTTATGCCACCTCAGAAGGACAGACATTCAACCCACAGAAAGTCCGTTCTCTTTGATAATCAGGTGTTAGATTTTATTTCCTTTAGGAAAATGTGCTACTTTGTTGGAGTTTCTTTTTTAAAAGAAGATGTTATTGATTTATTTGAGAAAGAAAGCACAAGCAGGGGGAGCAGCAGAGGCAGAAGGAGAAGCAGGCTCCCCGCTGAGCAAGGAGCCCGATGCAGGACTCGATCCCAGGACCCTGGAAATATGACCTGAGCCGGAGGCAGATGCTTAACCCACTGAGCCATCCAGGTGCCCCCATAGGGTTTTCATTTTAGGGTCTGTGTTCTCTTACGGAGATTTAATGGGGCCGTGCTTGGAGCCCTACAGAATGATAAGACCACATGAGCTCCTTGCTTGTTTTCTGTTTGTTTCCAGGTTGCTTATGTGGCTTTTGGAACCACAGAAAGAAAATACTGATTGGAAATTGACCCAGTCTGCTCAATGAAATAATTTTGGTAGCTGTCTTATAGATCATTGCTGTTATTACCTATTGGGGAACTTTTGTTACTGTGTTAATCAGAATCACATAAATAACTCATTTCAACAATGAATAAGTTTTCCGGATCCTTCCACCTCAAACAGGCGTCATCTTCTGTTACTCAAAATGGAAACCATGATGTGGGTATTTCAGCTTCGTGGGTAATGGCTCCATTTATAGTCCAACTCTCTCTTCAGAAATGAAAAGGGAAATAAGGAAGAAATGCCTATTTGTCAGGATTGAGAAATGTAGACAATCTCTCATAACATTGTCAGCTTTACAAAAAGTATGGTTTATTGACCTGGATTCTGGAGTCTCTCTGAAATGAAGGAATATGTTCAGATATCATGAAGACACATGGGAGACCAAATAAGAGAGCCAGTCTTACTGCTTTAACCTCACCCTGCCCCCCGAAAACAAAGCGGTCTGTGGTGCTTGTTTGTCGGGCGCAATGCTATGGTGCCGGACATGAGGCCACTTGTCTACCCCTCCTGCCGACGTGGCTCTTGCTGCATGCCTTCCAACGGTCCCTTTCAATCATTCCAAGGAGAAAGGAAAAAGCCATAGAAATGTATAGTACATTTTTGCTCTTGGGGGAAGAGAGTAATACTGTTGTCACAACATCAGATTCTAACAAAAGACTTGACGCGTCTGTTAATTCATCAGATAGGAACTGGGCTTCCAGGCCAAGAGTCCTAGCCTTAGGGAGCTCTGCTGCAAGAGCCGACGGGCAAGAGGGCTGCCCTGCACCCATGGGTGCCCAAGGGAAGGACGTCCTGATCCCCTAGGAGCTCAGTGGGCTCTTCGGCTGGCAGAGCCATTTTGGAAACTGACACCGTGGCTGCAGAAGGGAGGCTTCATGGACAGAAGTGTGTTGACGTGGGCCAAGCTTCCCTTTACTGTGAGGCTGTGTCTCTGACCCACTGAGATCCTGCCTGTAAACTCAGAAGCTGTGGAGGGTCTTTGCCAGGACCATTTGTCCCCGGGGAGGAGTGCTGGCACCAGCCGCTGAGATACTTTCGATCCGCCCTCCTTGCAACCATTCTGATCGGCACGGGGAGTGCTGAGAATGTTTTCTGGACCAAACTGGACTGGGGCTGAAGTAAGAAATGCAGCCATGATGAAGGGACATGGTTTTGGGGTAAGACAGCCTGTTGCATCCCACCTCTGCCAGAATGAGCTGCGTGACAGCGACCAGCCTCCAGACCCTTTGGGTCTCCCAGTTCCACCTTTTATAAAGAGGAAGTGCCATCTGTCATGTTCCGTGCACACGGTGGCTGTATGAGGACACGGGGTACCTGGCGAGAAGGTGGAGGTAGGAAGAATGCAGGAGTGTGGACCGTGACACCAGACCCCGCCCCATGCCAGGTTGACTCTCCACTGACCAGGGTTGGGCTGTGCCATCCTCCGTTCCCTGGCCGCTGTGTCACTTGATCATGTCACCTGACCTCCACGCAATCTCATTTCACTTTTGTGAAATAGGGACCAACATAGCAGCTTTGAGGTCCTTGGGGACACAATGGGGCATCGTGCTCAGCGCTTCACGACAGAACCCGTGTGCCCTGTGCTCTCCACTTCCTCTGTGAGCAGGGTCATCTTGCGGACCCCGAGGAGGTGACGAGGAAGTTTCTGGCTCAGTCAGTGGCTCACACAGCCGTCCACCTCCCATCCTCCTCGCTCGCTCCCTGCACTGTGACGTCTGGCTCTTAAAACACACGTGTGCACATGTGTTTTCCACTAGCACACTGCTTGTTCTTGCTTTAACACTGGTTACATAGATGATGTTCAGTGTATGTGGACCAAACTGTATCACCAACAGCGGTCGAATGAATGTTACAGGCTCCTTTGTCGGCAGATAACGCTGTTCATTTATCTTTCTGTGACTGCCTGCTGTGCCCATGATGGGACGTGATGATGAGCCGTGTCAGACCGGCGACCGCACATATAGATGAAGGACCTTTGGCTGCTTTGAAAGCTTCTAGACTGGAAAGTGCACGAATCAAATAAATCCTCACAGAACTTAGATCACGGCCTAAGTGTGTAAAGGAGAAAGTAAAGCTAACGTAAATTAGATTCTTGCATCATGAATGAGTTCCCTAATCTACCAAGATTCTCCTAGTGATTGAAGATGACCTGCTTTTGTAACCCTCTGTCCAGGAGTCTTGTTGGCTACTCCAGAGAGATCCTGAGACACGTGTCAGCCTCTCCAGGAACATTCTTTTGTGGGGTGTTTTCTTTCCTTAAAGAGCTTCATAATTCAAGTTGTTGAGAGTAAAGCCAGAAGCGGCTTAGTGCCAATGAAACTTCATTTTGAAAGAATTTTTAAAAAATTCATATGTATGTGCTCATAGTGAGACTTTATTAGACAGTGATTGGCATTTAGCATGAATTTTTCAAAATGCATCAGCAAAGTATGCCCACGGGGCTGTAGTTTGTGCTAACGGTGTGCGTGGACCCTCGCGTGTGTAGAAAAGTGAGGTCGTCTGTGCGCACCATCCCTCTCATCTTTGTGCTTTATGTTGTACGCGCTTCTCATCCATGTTCTCATTGGTTCACCTGCTTTCATCTGTGTTTCCCAAAGAAATGTGAGATTCTTCGCACCAAAGCAAAGGGTTCTTCTATTTGGATCGTATCGTGTGTAGAAACCAAATTGGACTGGGTATCTGTTTATTTCCTTGCTCGGTGCCATACACGGCCCTGGGTGGTTTCCAAGGAAATCATTCCATCGCCTACCACCCTTATCAGACAGAGGTGGCTCCCAGGTCCCATGTCTGGTACATGGAGGGAGGGGATGCCTCCCAACCTGGCTGGCTGGGCCCAGCGTCGGCAGCACACACACTGTCAGAGGTAATGACCACCAGACCAGAAACACGCTCTGTGCCCCACTGTGCCCCCAGGACACAACTTGATGTGCAGACAGGACCCATGGCTCTGCAGACCCACATGCCTGCTGCCCCCGGACCTCAGTGTCCTCCCCCCATGAGATGCAGAAACACACCCCGGCGTGGGAGGCCGTGGTGAAGACGGAGTTGGATGGGCTGGGTTAGTGAGCAGCACAGCGTGGGACCCCTGCTCCTGAGCAGAGGTGTGGCTGAGACACACAACTCCTGCAGAAATCCCGCCAGGCAGCTCAGGAGAAGCACCAGGAGGCTTCTCTGCTTGTTTCCATCCATATTTTATCAACGTCCTCGACAACCTCTCGGCCGCAAATTTGAGACCATCAGCCCTGAATGACAGGAGAGGTTGGGGCCATGCTCACATCTGGGGAAATTTGAAATCAGGGCAGGAGCAGGAAGTCAGAACCCGTACTAGGATCTCAGGGTGCTTCGAGTCAACGAGCAAAGTCACATGACTTAGGGTCTCCTTCTGCACCAGATACATTCCCCTGAAAAATGATTGGACTGTCAATGTGTGAAATGTTGAAGTAAATAAAGGTGCTTATAAAGGTCTGGGCACGTGACCCATTCTTTTCATTCATTTGTTCATTCGACTCATTGTTGGGATAGATGTATTAATTAGCAAAATCGACACAAATGGCTATCATCATGATGTGTTCATGTCTTTATTTTTATTCTCACAGATCTTTGCTGAGATGCTGTTATGTGCTCAGCACCACGCTAGGCACCCGGGACAGGCGGCAGAATAACATAGTTTTTGGAAGTCCCGTAAATTCTTGCAGGTGACTCTTTGAGATCACCTTTTGGTGTGGCTGTCACCTCACGCATGGTCGTCCGGTCACTGAGGGAGCTACTGTCCAGAGCTCCACAGTGTGGGGGGCCACACCCCCCAGGTCAGCTTCCCCCGTGGCCGCTGCACCTGCTGGGTCGGGGTGCCTATGGGAGAATCGCGTTGGATGATGCTCATTACTTCTGCACCCCTGTGCCCTCTCCCCTGCCTCACTTAATCATCACACACCCAGGAGCCACCGTGCTTCTCAGGCTCAGTCCCCAGCCCGGCTCCTGCTTCTCGAACTTACCAAGTCGCTTTCGGTTCACATTCAGCTTCTCTCTTTTACTGACTAGGGATTGAGGCCAGGATCTGCTGATTTTGTGTTTAAAGATAAATCAGTGTCTGTGTCGGTGGATTGTAGAAAACTGCGTAACTCAGTTATAAATGACTTCTGAGCATTCTAGTCTTGAAAATTCAGACTCTCCCATCGATTTGGAATAGTTACTTTCCTTTACTGTATCCCTACAGAAATGGGACTTAGAATTTCCCCCTCTTATGTCCAAATGGTTGTAACCGCATTTTAATTTCATGTGAATTCCAGGTTTGGCGATGGTTATTCAGTGAAGATTTGGCTCTGTCAGGAAACAATTCGGCACAACGTGATTTCGGACTGCTTGAAGCTCCATTTTCCAGGGATCCACTTTAAGGTAGCGCTAAAATTCTGCGTTTCTTCTTCATTTTCAGCCTGAGGAGTCAGATAAGTGCCTTTGTCTTTTTCCCTGATTTAATTCCGTGATGTTAGGAGATGAGGCCTACAGTGTGGGCCTGTTTGCAAAGCACAGGCCACAGCTGCCTGCCCAAAGTAGTGTGGTTGGTGGGGGGTCCCTTGGCCACCGTGAAGGACACCAAGCCTGTTTGACCGCTTTGTCAGGCGTCCCAGAGTGGACTGGGGTTACATACACCCACAAGCCGTGGGCACAGCCCCCGTGCGTGGCTTATTTTGTTCAGGAAGGAAGATTGCAGAAGGTAATGCCTTCCAGGTGTTGGCTGTGGGGCTTCTAGACTTGCTGGTTTCAGCATTCATTTACGTGGAGTGCCCTGTGCTGGGAACCTGATCCTCTGCTAACTTGATGCAAAGTGTGATGCCTGGACTAGTAGTGTCTCCATCCCCCGGGGGCTGCTTCGACTTACAGGGTCTCAGGCCCCAACCTACTGAATCCAAATCAGCCTTTAAGGAGGTGACCAGGCGACACCTATGCACGTTAACATTTTGGAAGCACTGCCTATCTCCAGGATCTTGGATAACTGTGCGATTCTAGGTGATCATAAATAGGGTCTCACCTACAAAGTAGCTGTCACCTATCTATTCCAACAAGAGCCACCAAGTAGAATTCCCCTGGTAAGAAGCATGCTGTACGAAGCCAGACATTCATTCTCAGGGTCTCCTCTGGACATCCAGTACCACCCTTGCTGTTGGTCCCCTTGCACACATGAAATGAGGGTTGGAAGGTTTCCTCCCGAACCAAGAGTTACTCACGAGCTCATGGTGAAGACAGCAGGGAGCTCTGCTGAAGCCCCAGTGAAAGTCAGGTGCCGCCGTGCATCTCCTTCCGCCACCATAAATCCCTCCTTCTCAGTAGGCCGAGGCACCTGCTTACCCCCAGGGAGGGCTTCCCCACGCTATGCGGGGGCAGGGAGCGTGTGAGGCGCAAAACCGCCACCCAGGCCAGCACCACGTACCAGCCGTACCATCATCCACACGCGTGCACTGGAGACCCTCCGAACTGACCCACCCGCCCGCTGCTGTGGAGACGTGTGGTTTGAAGAAATGACAATTTATTTACCACTTTATTGATTGCTCGCCATGTGATACGATTTACAATTCGTCTTCGGCTTTTAGGGGCAGCGCCTTAATTTATTGGAATACTATGTGCCGAAACAATGGGAATGCTTAGCAGACCTGTTCCGAGTCCTAGAGAGCAACAGGACGTTGCTGAATATCAAACATTACTCCATCAACCAAACCACTTTGGAGCAGGTATGGGACTTGGAATGCTTCGGCCATTTGCATTTCAGTCTGGGCTTCAGCCTCCCCCAGCTGATTTTAAAACAAGCCAGATGCCTTCTTGAGGTCGTCCTTTGTTTAAATTAATGGCTGGTTTTACTAAATAGGACAGTGAGTGTGAGGAGGTCTGTTTCTTGTCTGCTCCCCACTCAAGGTACGTACTTGGCAGGGCTCCCATTTGTCCACAGTTATGTTGGGCGTTCACTGGGCAAGCCATGCCCCACTGACCTTCCCTTCTCTGTTTTGCTCACCCCCCGAAATGTGTAAGGGGACTGTGCCATAGCTGAGCCATAGCTGACTTTGGGAAGCAAAGTGCACTGAGTGCCAGAAGGTACTCATTCTTGGGCCATATGCTCAAGGCATCGCAAATTTCCGGGGGTTTAGTGATCATCCCCACATCGAGCTGTGTCCCCAAAGGATTTTCCTGTTCTTGTCAGTTTCTGAGGGGAGGTATGAATGAAAAACTTTGTGTTTTTTTAGGAAAAGTTGGGCAGCCCTTTGAGGACATGTCCCTTCTTGTAATAGTTGAGAAGAGAAAGTCTGGTGTCCTCACAGGTTCACAATGATTTTCATAATTTCTTTCAGGTATTTATTAATTTCGCTACTGAGCCACCGAAATCTTCACCGTCTACCGTGGCTGCCCTCACCGGCTCTCACCAGCCCTCTCACCTGCCTATCTAAGCACCGAAGGGGACCTTTCTAAGAGGAATAATACCTTGTCTTTTGTTCCAGTTCATCCTCAAGGAGTCTGCTCGCCTGGGAGGAGACTCCTGGTGATCAGATCCCTTCTCTCCTTCCTTTCCTCTTTGAAGCTGTTGGTCATCTCATAACCAGCAAACTGGAAGATTGTGTTCTGTAGACTTTCGGGAAGTTCCCCCCATGTGGCTAATCCCTTTGACAAGCCAAGGCAGGGGGCAGCTTCTTCACGACAGGGGCCGAGTGAACCCAGAGTCCAACCTGAGGCATTTGGGAGCTGTCAAAACCTGGCCATTCCCGAAAATTCCACTGTACTTTTAAGGAAACAGAGGCAGCCAAGGCTAGTAACTTTCCTAACTGGTTTGTTTAGGAAATAGGACCTCGGACTGTTTTCTCTTTCTGTCCTCTTTCATCACTAGATTTGCTTACATGTGTCTAAATAAAAGATCAAGGATTTTAACACACTTTATAATACTGAATATTATGTAGGAAGACATGTAAAAATTGCCACTTTCTTCACACAGAAGATGTTTCTTAAAAAAAAATTGGAATTGAGGAGATTTTTAGCAAACACTTTAGCAAAATTAAGTAAACTGAACGGGGTACTCTATGTCATTTATAAAAGTTTTGCCAGACTTTCACAGGTTTTAAATATAGACAAGGATAGAAAGAAATAGAATGTGGATGTATTTTATTTTTTCTTAATTTCTCAGTTTTCTTAATGCCTCTTGGTATTCTGAGGCACATTCTAGTTTCAAAACCAATGACATATGGTGACTAATGTAACATAATAAAAAAAATGAAAACTATCTAGGTACTTCAAATTTTACCTGCAAAATTAGTACCATATGTAGTAAATAAACATTGACTTTTAAATGCTTTAAAATTTTCTAACAATTCTGCCATACTCAGAATTACTGGGCTACTACTATTCTTAGATATAAAGCTCCAAAGGGCCGTGGGCACTTGACATTCTGCTTCTGAGAGCAAAAGGTGTCAAGTCCTTTTGTCCACCACTGAAAATAGTTTGTAGCCAGACATTTCTGAGCTCTGAGATACTTCTCAGCCTTCTCTGAATAACATTTTCCTCAAATCGCAGTGGAGGGTTGCGTTGCTTTCATTTTAAAATTTGACCTTATCCAGTTAAATTTTTGAGAAATAGTAACTTGTGGCCAAAGGGAAACACTTTCCCATCACATTGCTTTACTAACGCAGGATTTCACTAAAATCTGTCTTTCCCAATAGCTTTCGATACTGGAGATATTTTCAACTTGTCAGGATTCAGCCAATCATGGAGAGTTTTGCTGAATGATTTTGATCCACATGAATCCCATGAATTTCACTTTCTTAAAGTTTAGGGTTTAGGATTTCTTACAGTTTAGGATTTCATACAGTTTGGGGTTTAGGATTCCCCCCTCAGTTCTAACAGTCTCACTGTCAAAATGGAAGACGTAATCCTTGGCGTGATTGTTGCTGAATCCATCCATAAAACCTGTGACACAGGAACGTATTTACACGCGGTGAATAAATAAAATGTGCTTCGATTGAACCTGATTCTTGGAATGAACTTGTGTATTTTCTTGCATCATTAGGGATCCTGTTTAACTGAGCTAGGGAGGCAGTGTACCTACTCAAGATCTTTTAAAGCTTGAAAGGGTTACAATTTGATTGAGCTTCGGTCTGTGATGTTCTGCTCATCGGGATTCTTTCCCACCCTTTGAGCCTCTGGAGTCTTCAAGGTTGTGCTTCCAGGTAAGTCTTTGAACAATAAACAGGAAGAAAAAAGAAACTCATCATGTGAAAACACCACACCCCAGAACACTGGGCAGGAAAGGTCAAATCTTATGTTAGTGTTGAAAATGTCATTGCATTTTTAAATCATGCAGATGTTTTATGCCTGTGGAGTTAAACATTTGTCTTAAGACCTTTGGGCTTATGGTCACACAACTGAAACTATTAAACAAACTGCCTTCTTTTGAAAGCACTCTGAGTCAAGTCCTTCATAAGGCCGAGATCATTGTGATTATTCCGATGCCAGGAACCCAGCTTTATCATATGGTTTATCTTTACCCAGATATTTAAACAGAGGATGTATGAGAGCCCTCATGCAAAGGCAGGATTGGAGAAAGCAAACGAGAAGTGTATTTTTAGAACAGTAAACAGTGGGGGACTTAAGGTTAGAGTTGGCTTGGTTTAATGGATGTTGAATGTTGAACCAAGAAATGGTGCACCATGACCTCTCTAAAACCTTTCACGAAATATACTCCCTCCCCACCCTCCCCCGCTATTTGGTATTCATGAGTATGACATGAATACTTGAGCTTAAATCACACATTTCCACACACACACCCTCAAATGCAGGATATAGACATCTAAAATTTTCAGACGAGTTTGGGCATGTTTTCATCTTTGGCTTTGCTGTGGTGTGTTGGGGTAGTTCAGGTCCATGATGATTTTGGTGTGGAATGCTGATGGCCGTACAACCTTCGCATCATTGAGTAATTCAGAGTCCCTCACATGCACGCGCATGTGCACACACACAAACACACGCACACATGTTCATCCTTTGGATGCATACTATTGAGCCCATTCTATGGACATAAAGAGATGCTTGGTATGGTGAACATGAGGGTGGAAGACTAACAGGGGAAGGACCCCCAGTCTGTGTCCGTGAGAAGCGTGCAGTTACGTGGGGAAAGCAAGCTTCCAAGGCCCCAACCAAGGGCCCATCCAAGGGAAGGCCCCTTCCAAGGCAAGGCCCCAACAATCCTGGCCCGCTCTGGGGCCATGCAGTGGTTCCTTCTAACTCAGGGTGCAGGAACCAGCTTCATAGAAGAGTTACCACCTGGGTGGGCCATCACAGATGGACAAGCATGATCAAAGGGACTATCAGAGCAAATCAACAGTTTCCCATGGGCAATGGGTATTTGCCTGCTATTCTGATAGAAGCTGATACAGCGGCTCCACGGACATCAAAACCCAGCTCTGCCATCTTTAGAATTTCCCTCATATGCCCAAGTGGCTGCTAGAGCTCCAGCTCTCGCAATATTTGAAGCAGAAAACAAACTGAATTCAAGATGGGTGGGGGAAGAAATCACACCTTTTAAAGAGGTCTCCTTGCAGGCTGCTCCACATACTCAGGTGTATAGGACATTGTCATGCAGTTTTAGTTGAGTCCCTAACATGAAATGAGAGTTCTGATTCTATATAGGAACAAAATAGGTGCTGGATAGACAGCCAGTAATTTCTACTGTAGGAATACCTAGCAAGTTAGGTGCCATTTACATGAGAATGGAAAAAAACCAATTTGGGGCATGTCGAGTAAACCAACTAATAGCAAATGATGACAATCTTTGGGCAGTTCATGTTCTGAAGGTTTCTATTTTCAGAGTTAAAGTAGCATTTAAGATCTACGGGTCAGATGCCATCTATATTTATTGTCAAGTGGAATGCAGTAACTAAGGGGGAGAAAGAAGCTTATGGATATTTTCCATTTGGATTTAATAAATAGCCCTGTCACTTACTCACAGTGGGAATTCCTAAAAAGAGTTTTAATAGATAATTTTTCCCCCACTGGAAAGGGTTTCAAATTGCCAAAAGAAGTCAGAAACATTTTTTCTTACTTACTTGCTTTTGCTTGTCATTGCAAAAGAAACACTTCACCACCTTATCAGTGAATCCATCATATTTGTCTTTACATGTGAGTGTTTTAAGGAAAAATGGGGTCCACTGAGTGAAATGTATATCTTAAACCGAGCAAGATTCATCGCTTGAAAGATACATCTAGAAAAGTTAGGAGCATATCTTTCTTTTAAACAGAAGGGAATGTTGTGAACACTGTGTTTGCCATGGCATTTACATCTCATGCATGTGGTTTGCCTTGCTGAATTTCACCCATTACCAAATTGTGGTGGTATGTTAGCTAGTTCGCGGTTTTGTCCTTGAGAAACTGGGAATGAGGCTTCTTACAACCTTCAGGGGGCATCGTGGTGGTGATGGGTCATTGGGTACCATGCTTGTCCCTTGCTTGCATACTGGGGTGTGCTCTGCCCAAATGTAGTCACGAGAAGACTTCTTTTGCCCCAGCATGAATTTAATTGAATTAGGATTTCAGACGAGGGCAAGACAGCCATCCAGGGGAGGTCCACTGGCTGGACATCAGGGGACCTGGCTTGACTTCCAGCTCGAGTGGAATCTTTTCCACTGAAACCTTGATCTTCTATTTTCTTCACTTTTACGATCAGGATGAGATCTCTAAACAGCCTAGTGAAATCAGAAAACCTCCACAGGGAGAGCATGAATATATACCATTAACAAAGAGAATGCAGCAGATCTACCAATAGAAAAACTTTATGCAGATTATTTCAAGACAGATGAAATAGACAAGATTTTTCGAAAACTATTAATAATCAAGGTATGTCAAAACACTAGCCACATGAGAAAATGAATTGGTAGCCATGGGTCATCACCCTGCCTTTAACTTACCCCAAGACGGGAGACCCAGATGGCTTTATGAGTCATACCAAAGGGGATAAACTCTATGTTATACAACTATTTTAGGAAATAAGGAAAGAATTGCTATCAATCTCATTTTCTTTTTTTTAAGTTTAATAATATATTTTATTTAACTCAGTATATCCAAAATAATATACAATCGTAAAGTGTAATAAATATGAAATTATTAGTGAATTTCTTGTACTAAGTCTTTGAAATCTGGTGTGTGTTGTATAATTAAGAAACCATTCTGAACTTGGACTAACCCCACATTAAGTGCTTACTGCTACATATGGCTAATGGCAACCATATTGGACAGCATGGACCTATGACTTTTAATGAGGAAACTATAGCAAATGTGTTTGTCTTGGATCATTTTCTTCAAGAATGAGTTAGTCTTGAGTGATAGACTTTTCTGAGCATCTATAGATCAGACTATCACACAGTGCATCAGACCAAGTGAGGTGACAGCCTGAAGGGACAGCCAGGCCTGCATGCAACTATGTGGAGCGTCAATCTCATTTTCTTTCTTTTTTTTTTTTTAATTTTTATTTTTTTATTCTTTGCCCCAGGGGTACAGGTCTGTGAATCATCAGGCTTACATCTTTCACAGCACTCACCACAGAACAAACCCTCCCCAATGTCCATCACCCATCCACCCTCTCCCTACCCTCCCACCCCCCAGTAACCCTCAGTCTGTTTTGTGAGATCAGGAGTCTCTTATGGTTTGTCTCCCTCCCCATCCCATCTTGTTTCATTAGGAACTTGAGAGTCAGGGTGGGGGGTCAATCTCATTTTCTGATGCCAGTATAACCTTGGCACAAAAAGTCCTCCAAGAATAGAGGTAAAGCAAGTATAGAGCGACTTCAAACACAGATACAGAAATATTGGTAAGTGGACCTCAGTAGTGGGTAGAATATAGTTTATAACCAGTACGAGTCATCTAAGGATTGCCTTGGTGGTTCAAAATGACAAACCTGGGCACCTGGGTGGCTCAGTCGGTTTCATGTCTGCCTGTGGCTCAGGTCATTATCCTGGGGTCCTGGGATCGAGCCCCGAGTTGGGCTTCCTTCTCGGTGGGGAGCCAGCCACTCCCTCTGCCTGCTGCTCTTCCTGCTTGTGCTCTCTCTCTGTCCAATAAATAAATCGAAATCTTTTTAAAACATGAAACTTAAAAAAATATGTCTAATCCTATATATGAAACGTTACAAGCTGACCTGTGTTGCTCTGTGTAAATACTCGATTCCTTTCTCGGGGACGTTTCCGAGTCTTTCTCTCTTTCTCTCTCTCGGCCCTGGGTCCTCTTCTTCAACATTCAAGAGGCCCCATCTGTCTCGTTTCAGGAAATAGCCTGTCAGTGGCTCCAGCCCCCCAGCTCCCCTCTTCCTGGCCCACGGGCCAGAGTGGCTGCGGCCTTTGCTGCCCCTTCCCTCTGCCCCCACCTGCTGCACTCAGGACAGCACACCTGGCCGAGACCGGCAAGGGGCTCCACTTCGTTAGGGGTGGGCTGACATTTGTTGCTGGCTCCCCCATCGGGTCGTTCACCGTCCTGCGAAAGGCTCCGAGACGTCCCACTGGACCGGGTCCCACCTGACCGCAGCCCCATCGGGTCCTGCCTGCCAACCACCTGCTTTCTGTGTTATGGAGGCTGATAGGGTGGAAGCCCACTGCTGTCAGAGTAAAGCGGAGGATCGGTAGTGACGCCTGGACGCCCCGACTCCCTGCCCTGCACACATTTCTCCACCCCCGCCAGCCACTCGAACCGCCTTAGCCTTCTTTGCACACTTGGAATGAATCCCCTGCTGCCGGACTGTGCTAACTTGTCCCCTCCACGGGTCAGCCAGAGCGCTGTCCTTTCTGGAAGCTTCTCTGCTCACTGCCCTGGTCCCTCCCTCCACGGTCACTGTCATGGCAACCGTATACCGTCTCCTTCCCAACAACCGCCAAGGGGACCCTGTCACTTGTGAGCAATTATCTGACCCAGCTTATATCCCCCACTCAACTGTGATTGCCAACAGGCCAGTCACCAGCCGCGTGATGTGTGTGTGTGTGGTGTGTGTGTGTTTCCTTTTTCCAGTGGATTCCTGATGCCTGGTCCCAGATCGGTGATCCCTGGATGGTTGGTGAGCTGAGGATTCCTTGAATGAGTGAATGGCCATTGATTTGCCCTCAGACTAACCAGGCTGCCCCAGACCGCCTGGGCCACGTCTGGTGGGGACACGAAGCTGGCAGAGAAGGACGTGCAGAGTACAGATGACGTGGAAGATGCTTATGGCAAACAGCCGCATCCCAAGCAGCGGCTCAGGGCTGCCAAGAAAGGCACCGACGTCTGAGGGCACCTAGCCCGCACAAGAGGAAGCAGGTGCAACAGGAGGGGAGGGGGTGAGCTGGGGTCTGGGCAGCCGCTCTGTAGGTGGGGACCCCACGCGGTCCCCATGCTTCCAGGCAGACACGGTGGCTAGAAGTACAGGTGTGCCCTGTGAGGTGCCCTCCCTCCTTCCCAGCCTTCCTCTCCTGCTTGCTTCTTGAAAGTGGCCCTGACCAGACTCCCGGACAGCAGTCCTACCACCACCACAGGCCTCCCTAGGGCAGCTGCTCTCCAGAATCATGCCGGCCCACAAAGGCCTCTCTCGTCCTCTGCTGACCCCCAGCCCCTTCCGCCTCCTCTTCTCTGTCCAGAGAATGATCAGCCCTGCCACGCGGCCCTTCTAGTCACAAACTCTTGGACACCTGTGTGGGGCCACATTGCTGACTCTCCCCGCTTCCAGAACTTCCTTTCCAAGACACACTAATTACTGTTTGTGCTCTTAAATCTCTGAACCTTTCCTGGCCAGGTCAGAGTCACTGGTCCCTGACTCTGAGTGTCTGGATCCCAAACCAGCCTTTATTGTTAAAATACATCTTTATATCATTTTCCTTCTATGTAGTGATGTTCTCAAAAATCATTTCAGAATCAGGGGTGTCTGGGGGGCTCAGTTGGTGAAGCATCTGCTTTAGGCTCGGGTCACAATCTCAGGTCCTGGGATGGAGCCCCACAGCGGGGACTCCCACTGAGCAGGGAGCCTGCTTCTCCTTTGGCTTCTGCCCCTGCTCCTATGCCGATGTGCTCGCTCGCTCTCAAATAAATAAATAAAATCTTTAAAAGAAAATCATTTCCGACTCAGACTCATCATGGTAGTCCTGGTGATAGAGCCTGGTAGTGGATCCAGAATGAATGTTCTTGCACGTATTTGAATGAAGAGACAGAGGAGGAGGAGGACGTAGGCAGGACCCACATTACCCTTAAAACTCCAGTGTTCACTGCTAGTGGGCACCACGGGAAATTCAGCCCGGAGTGAGCCATCTTTTGGATCAGACCACGCTTTAGCCTTAGGTGAGGCTCTGTGGGTTCTCAGCCGGCCTTGGGGAAGCCGCTGGTTGTAAATATTTATCTGTGCACAGGCCTGCAGCCATCCACGACACCAGAGTCCCTGGCCTCTGGAAAGTCTAGTCTTCTGGAGTGAGCAAGACCACCCCAACACTTATGTGTTGTCCTGGGAAACCCCCACTCGCTCACTGCCTTCTTAGACGCATGAGACGTGGATGCGTCTTCCTTTAAGTTACTCAAAAGGAAAAATGTAGGATTACCTTCCCTCCTCTCCATGGAACTCTAATGTCCACAAGGAAGAGACAATGGCCAGGTTCCAGGTACCGGGTGTGCAGTTTGTTAATGGGATCGCCAAGACACATTAACCACACACCAACTAAATTTAATCTCCTTCAAGCAAGTTGATAACAAACCCCCCTTTTCTTTTTTTTAAGAATGAGGGAGAGAGAGAGAGAGAGAGAGAGAGAGAGAGAGAGAGAGAGAGAGAGCAATCAGGGGAGGCAGAAGGAGGGGAGAGAGAGATCCTTAAGCAAACTCCTTGCCCAGTGCAGAGCCCAACTCAGGGCTCGAGCCCAGGACCACCCCGAGATCATAACTTGAGCCGAAATCAAGAGTCAGACGTGTAACTGACTGAGCCACCCAAGTGCCCGGTAACAAAGATCTTAAGAGGAATTTGACATCTCTGTGGAAGGGAGTGCATTGTCCATCAGATACAAACAGAAAATGCCATTATTACCCGTGACAGTAATATGTCAAGTGCTTGTGGAAAACAGACACTCAGTGCCAACATTTTAAGGATGATTATCACACAGATACAAAAGATGTGGATGGACCTGGGACTGGGCATAGTGCGTCCTGGGAGAGGTGTCCTCCAGGCTGGAGGGTGGGGCCTGGGGCAGGGCAGTCCCTGTCCGCACGGCCAGAGGTCCACATGGGGATGATGAGAGCAATGACGGTGCCCTGGCAGCCCTGGGGGACACAGTGGTGTGCAAGAGATGCTCCACCTGACACCTCTCACCCTGGAATCACCTGGCTGATGCATCAGTTCTGGGGTGGAGGAACCAGGGCCCAGAAGTCAGGAGAACCTATGAGAGCGAGGAATTTATGACAGTGGAAAAATAGAGACTCCGGTGCCAGGAGCCTGGTGGGCCTTTCTAAGATAAGTTTTGTTTCTGGATCTTTCTTCTTAGGTCTCAATTTTTATTTTTTCTCCACACTTCTATTGGCCTCCAGATTCTTACAGGTCTCCTGTCCAGTTTTCCAGCTCACCCTTTATCTTCCCTCCAGTCTTTAATGGAGAAAACATGAATAGCAATTTCCCACGTGGTTCTCATCTTAGGCTGTGGGCAAACATTGAACCACCATGACCCGAAATAATGAGCGATTCTCAGTGTGATGTGAGCAGCCCTCTGCTTCCCAACAGGGGCCAGAGGCTGCCTCTGGGCAGCTTGGCTGTGGTCTTTGGGAATTGGAAAGACCTTTAATGAGGGCAGAATGCCTTTACTGGTGGTAGCCATCCAATCCAACGTAGAGGAAAATACCACCAGAACACCCTGCTCAGAAGTGGAAAGACACTGTAGAAAAATAGGGTCTTTGGAAAGACACACAAAAGAATGAAACCGAACCACTTTCTTTCATTATACACAAAAATTAACTCAAAATTAAATAAGGACTTGAAACCACAAAAGTCCCAGAAGACAGCATAGGCAGTAATTTCTCTGACATCGGCTGTAGAAACTTCTCTCTAGATTTGTCTCCTGAGGCAAGGGAAACAACAGCAAAAGCAAACTATTGGGACTTCATCAAAATAAAAAGCGTCTGCACAGGGGCCCCTGGGTGGGTCATTTGGTTAAGCATCTGGCTCTTGATTTTGGCTCAGGTCATGATCTCAGGGGTGTGAGATCAAGCCCTGAATCAGGCTCTGCGCTCAGCATGGAGTCTGCTTGAGGATTCTCTCTCTCCTTCTCCTTCTCTCCACCCTCTCTCTCTCAAATGAATCTTTAAAAAAGGAAAAAAGAAGCTTCAGCATAGCAAAGGAAACAATCAACAAAACTAAAAGGCAACCTATCGGATGGGCAAAGAACTTTGCAAATGGCACATCTGATAAAAGGTTAGTATCCCCAATCTATAAAGGACTTACAGAAGTCAACACCCCTAAACCAAACAATTACATTTAAACAATGGGCAGAAGACATTTCTCCAAAGAAGACATCCAGATGGTCAACAGACACATGAAAAGATGGTCAACATTACTCATCCTCAGGGAAATGCAAATCAAAAGCACAATAAGATATCATCTCATACTTGTCAGAATGGCTAAAATCAACAACACAAGAAACAAGTTTTTGTGAGGATGCGGAGAAAGGGGAAATTTCTTACACTGTTGGTGGGAATGCAAGCTGGTGCAGCCACTCTGGAAAACAGTATGGAGGTTTGTCAAAAAGTTAAAAATAGAGCTACCATATGATGTAGTAATTCTACTATTGGGTATTCATCCCAAGAATACAGAAACAGTTATACCTGCAGCTCTGTGTTTATAGAATTATTTACATCAGCCAAGATATGGAAGCAGCCCAAGTGTCCAGTGACTGATGAATGGATAAAAGAGGTGACACACACACACACACACACACACAGAGGAATATTATTCAACCATGAAGAGAATGAAATCTTGCCATTTGCAA
Organism: Ailurus styani; assembly: GCA_002007465.1. Classification (NCBI taxonomy): domain Eukaryota; kingdom Metazoa; phylum Chordata; class Mammalia; order Carnivora; family Ailuridae; genus Ailurus; species Ailurus styani. The sequence goes on from LNAC01000184.1 coordinate 2,762,330, forward strand.
TGTCATGCATGGAGCTAGAAGATCTTATGCTGAGTGAAATAAGTCAGTCAGAGAAGGGAAAATACCATATGATTTCACTCATAAGTGGAATTCAAGAAAAAAACAAATAAGTATAAAAGGAAAAAAAGATGGGGAGAGAGAGACAAACCAGGAAACAGATTCTTAACGCTAGAGAACACACTGATGGTCACCAGAGGGGAAGTAGGTAGGGGTATGTGGGAAACAGGTGATGCGGATTAATGAGTACATTTATCATGATGACATAAAATAAAATAATTTAAAAATTAGTCAGATCAGTGAAAGCTTCCCCAAGGACTGACATGGAAGCCTCACCCCGAAGCATGACAAAAAAAAAAAAAAAGAAAAATAGGGTTTTAGAGCTGGTCAGGGCCAAAGCACGACAAAAAAAAAAAAAAAAGAAAAATAGGGTCTTAGAGCTGGTCAGGGCCATATGTCTTGGTCTTAGGGTTTCGACAATAAGAGCGTTACAAATGAAATGGTATAAAAGAACAGAAATTTCCTATGGAGCTTGAGTGTGTTATGCTAAATGAAATGAGTCAGACAAAGACGAATGCCATATGATCTCACTCACGTGTGGAATCTAGCAAACAAAACAAACAGATCAACAAAAAACAGAAACAGACACATAAACATAGAATAAACTGATGGGTGTCTGGGGAAGGGGGAAGAGGGATGCACAAAATGGGTGAAGGGGAGGGGCCCCTGGGTGGCGCAGTCGGTGAACTGTCCGACTCTTCATTTCGGCTCAGGTCATGATCTCAGGGTTGTGGGACTGAGCCCCGCGTTGGGCTCCATGCTCAGTGGGGAGTCTACTTGAGATTCTTTCTCCTTCTCTCTCTGCCCCTCCCATCCCCTCATGCTCTCTCTCTCTGTCTCTCTCTCTCAAAAAAAAAAAATCTTTTAAAAAAATGGCTGAAGGGGAGTGGGAGGCACAGGCTTCCAGTTAGGGAAGAACCCCTGCCCCACAAAGAGTGCCTCAGTGCCACTCAGCCTGTCCTTCCTGCCCCTCTTCCTGGTGCACGGGGACCACAGGCAACAGCTGAATAACCCACAGCTCAAACTTACCTTATGAACAAACTCCTTTTGAGTCTTTGATTTGTCAGTGTAGGTAACCACATGAGATCCCCCTTGGAATGGCCCCAAGGTCTTCAGTCTTGATATCTAATTAATCAACTTTTTTGCCAAACCTTGTTCAAGATGTTGGCAGGGCTCTGCTCCCTGGGAACACTACAGGGGAGAACCCGTTTCCTTATCCCTTCCAGCTTCTGGACATGACCAGCATCCCCTTGGCTCATGGCCCCTTCCTCCACCTTCTGAGCCCATCACTCCCACCTCCACGGCTGTCCACACACCTGCTCTGTGTGTGTGTGTGGGCTCCCTCTTTCCCTCACACAGACCCATTGGGTTGTCTTGAGTCTGCCTAGATAAGCCAGGACGGTCTTGCCATCTCAATATCCTCACTTTATCCCACCCACAAAGTCCATGTAAGCGGACATATTCCCCGGTCCCAGAGTATAGGGCATAGACACCATATTCTGTCGGCTCTAGGCATGCAGGTAGAAAGGTGAGGGCGTGCAGTCAGGTGAGACATGGAGGACCACAGTGTTGGCAGTGGAGACAGACATAAAGAGGAGGCTGTGAGAGGTATTTCCAAGGCCAGTGGACGGGGCTTCCTGCTGTGTGGGGCACGGTGGGCACAAGGGATGGAGGCAACAGAGCGGGTTCTCTCATCGCCCGCCTGCATTAGGATCTGAGTCAGTGGGCACAGCACAGACTCTGAGACCCAAACCGATGGCCGCCCCGGAGGACCCCAGCGATGACGCCCAGCCTGAGTGAGTCTCCCACACCATGACAGCCTCTGCAGCTCATGGCCCAGTGGACCCTGCAAATGACTCTACATCCACGAGATTTCTACCCTCCCGGGATGAAAGGACCAAGCTGGGTTAACTTGCGTCATTCCTCGAGTTAAGGGTAGGGACCTCGTCCCTACTGCTGGCTCTGAGGCTGAGGCATTTTGAGGAGATGAAGTCATTGATGATTCAAGTCAGGAAGCAGGAATGTCAGTGTTTCATTATGTTTTTATCTGGAGCAGTACATTCTCGAAGCCGTGTTCCACTCAGGAAAAGCAAATTAATACAGGTAAGTAGAGCCAGAAAGAATCAAAGAGAATAGAGTGAGTTCTAATCAGATGTAAGTAACAACATAAAGTAGTCCTTAATTCTTCCCACTGTGGTGAGATAGAAGACAAAGGGGTTATCGACAATCGGGGAAGATGAAAGAGAACGTTTGAAGTGATTTTTTTCCTCAAAAACGGGAGCTTGCTTAAAATGTTCATGGATCTTATAATTCCTCAGAAATTCCCGTCTTTGTGTGTCTCACAGGCATGTGGGGCATGGCTTTCCCCTATGAGAATCAGCCTGCTTCAGGCCCTCCTGTGGAAGGCTCTCCCTCCAAGAACCTGGGCCCACGGTGTGACTTAGCCCTGACCCAGGAATGAGGGCAGCCAGTGGGCGTGCCTTCCAGAGCTTGGGCTCCTCAGGAGGAAAGGTCTACCTGGCCTCGGGCCTGTCAGGGGTGCTGATTAGGGTAAGGAGGCTGCCCATATACAGTTAGAGTCAAGCCTTCAGGCTAAGAGGCACCAGAAAGAGCAGTCACCATGATGGAGATGGAGGGCTTCCTGGAGGAAGGGCTCTCATGGACGTCAGATGGAGGAAAGGGCACCAGCCTGAGCTGTGAGGGAAGGAGGAAGCGTGTGGTATGAGATGCTTTGCTGAGTCACAACCTCAACTTTATGCAGAGGACAACCAGGCTGCGGGGACCCACCAGTCCCTGCAGGAATCAAGCCAGTCACTGGTTTCTGGGCACCTTCCTTTGAGCCCAACAAATCAAGGCCAGACAGCCTGCTGGGGCTTTGTCCTGGGGGGAGGGGAATGCACACCAGCCTGGAATCATCACGCGTTGTTGACCCCGTGGTGGTTCTGCTCCTTTCCACTCTGTAACCAGCCAGTTTGTGTAAGGTGCAGCTTCTGGTGGAAACAGTCCACTCCTGAAGCTAAAATGCAAGTTGTCATAAGTAAGTGGGTTGACAGCTCATTATCACCAAGTGCTTGTGTCACACTTGCAAAGAGGCCACCCTCTGGGTGGAGGAGCAGGAGGCTACACTTTCCTGTGCTTCTGGGGAGAAATCATAAATTGTTAAAGCTGTCCTAAGAGGTTGGCTTAAAAAGTCGAAAACATCACTTATTCTTGCATATGGCCAATTTATGTCAAGGAGCAAATTAAATTAATTAATCAAAAATTAATAACTCATGATAAAATTTAGTTGTGAACACATGTATCATCAGACATATGGAGCAGAACGTTAAAAATGACCTTGGTATCCAACAGTAAGGGGTTATTTGCTTAAATTAATTTCACTGTGGCTTCATAATAAAAAGTACCCAAACGATAAAGTATAAAGTATCCTACAGAAGTTAAACACTGGTGGTGTGAAGCCATATCCACAATGGAATAAAAGGAGTCACAAAATGATATTCACAATACAATCTTATTTTGGTAAATGTAAGGAAGTAAAATTATAATAAGGATCACTAATATTTGCTTGGCACTTGCTACATGTGTATATATTCGGCACAGTTCTAAAGACCTGGTGTGTGTGTGTGTGTGTGTGTGTGTGTGCACGCACACTGACATTTACCCACACATGTAGGTAGTCCAGGGCTGCCGTGTGGGAGCTATGATCACTTCCATTTAGCAATGCCAGCGTCTGAATCGAAATGCACCTGCGCACACACACACGCACACACGTACATACATATGTAAGTATATCGTATTTATAACATTAAAAGTATCACTGTGATTAGTATCCTTATGTTTACACCTTTGTGTGTGTTTCAAGTTATTTCTTTGGGTAATTTCTTATTTATTTATTTATCTATCTATTTATTTATTTATTATTTTTTTATTTTTTTATTTTTTCAGTGATCCAAGATTCATTGTTAATGCACCAAACCCAGTGCTCCATGCAATCCATGTCCTCCTTAACACCCACCACCAGGCTCACCCATCCCTATACTTCCCCTCTCCTCCATAACCCTCAGCTTGTTTCTCAGAGTCCACAGTCTCTCGTGGTTCATCTCCCCTTCTGATTTATCCCAACTCACTTTTCCTTTCCTTCTCCTAGAGTCCTTCTTGTTATTCTTTATGCTCCACAAGTAAGTGAAACCCTATGATAATTGACTTTCTCTGCTTGACTTATTTCACTCAGCATGATCTCCTCCAGACCCGTCCATGTTGATACAGAAGTTTGGTATTCATCCTTTCTGATGGCTGCGTAATATTCCATTGTGTATATGGACCACATCTTCTTTATCCATTCATCTGTTGAAGGCCAACAGACACATGAAAAAATGTTCGTCATCACTAGCCATCAGGGAAACTCAAATAGCCAAACTGTGGAGTAAGTTCTTTTTTAAAAATATTTATATATTTGAGAGAGAGAGAGAGAGAAAGAGAGAGAGAGAGAGAGCACAAGCGCACCAGCAGGGGGAAAGGCAGAGGGAGAGGGAGAAGCTGACTCTCTGCTGAGCAGGGAGACCCATTCAGGGCTCCATCCCAGGACCCTGAGACTATGACTTGAGCTGAAAGCAGATGCTTCACTGACTGAGCTGCCCAGGCATCCTTCTTTGAGTAGGTTCTATGTTGACTTTTAGGTGAAAAAGCATGAGTATTCTCGAGTTTCTTTCTACACCTTGCCAAACTTCCCCAGGATGGTCTTCATTTCTTCCCCTCCTCACTGCCCACCATGGGGCTGCTGGGGGCCTCCACTCCCCCTCTGGCCAAGGTGAGCAGGCCTGGCTTTGTGACCCTGTGGAGATGCTAAGTGCTGGGATTTGTAGATGTAAAGACGCCCAAGAGCTCACCATCCAGTGGGCAGACAGCCTAAGGATTCCATGCCCAAAGCGGGTACAGCTGTGACAGGAAGGCCCCTCGTGAAGGGCACATGGTTCTTGAGCAGGAAGTCAGGGAATGCGTCACGGCAGAGAGCCCTTTTTCCTATTCTTGGGGAGATTGGCACTTGGTAGATGGACCAAGTTGGCCAGCCAGAGTGCAGGAAGAGAATGGGAAGGAGGAGGTGTGCACCAGCCTGGTAACTTCTGGGAACAGCAGACATGCGCCGGTGTTGGCGGGGTGCAGCTGGGGACAGGCATGGAGAGGTTTGGGGCTGGGCGGCTAGTGGGCAGAATCATGAAGGACCAGACTTTGGAGTCTGAAATTGACTCCAACAGTGAATTACATGGTACCCTCCCTCGGGAGGTTCCCTTCATGGTCCCTGAGCACATGCATTTCACACAATATCTCTGGGATACTCTGGGACACCCCGTTGCTGTGGAGTCCCCGCTGGACATGGGGACTCATCCAGGAGGGTTATGAATGGAGGATAAAGGCGGCATGTGGGAAAGACAGCTCTGGGGGCCACTGGGGTTCATTTGGAAATCGGGATGATCCCAGAGCTGCTTGGCCGCTGCCCGAGCCTGAGGATAATGCTGGGAGAGCGTGGCCAGCAGGGGCTGGCTGAGAGAGATTCCAGAAGCAGCTTTGAAACAGGCCTGGCAGACAGCTGCTTCTGCACATTGGTCCTCAGCAGAGGGGGAGTCGTGGCAGCCAAGCCACCGAATGATGGACACTGATGAGGAGCAAGTGTGGGAGGGGAAGGAACACACACAAACCCAGAGGAGCCAAAGTCTACAAAAAGAGCAAAGGAAAAGGAGCCCCTATGGACAAGGAGAGGGGTAAGGGGACCAGACAACAGTAAGAATCCAAAATGAAGGAAGGAAACATATTGATGGCAGGTGCACTGTGAGCAGTCGGGAGGAGCAAGCCCCCCACCATCCAAGCCATGCCCACCACATCCCTCTCCAAGTCCTCGGGCTGGGGGGTCTTGGTTCTTGCCATGGATTTCTTCCACAGGATGTTCTGCCTCTGGCCTTTGTCACTTCGGTCCTTCCCAATGGGATTGGTGATGCCTGCTCCTCTCAGCTCTTGTTTCAGGTAAGCATCTTTATTTCAGTTCCTAGGTGTTCCTGGAATCCTGCCTCTGTCCTCCCACTTCACAGTCAAGAGCTAGCATGGATAAAACCCATGGTCTTCAGAACACTTACTACTCGCTCAGTGGGTCTGGTCTCAGCCATTTACTCTCTGTGACTAAAACACGCATCACCCAGAAGGAAATGCAGCCACTTTCCCGCAAGGAGGTGACAGTGCTAATTGCCCAGTGGACCACTCAGGGCAGAGGCATCTGCTGCTCACAGGGGGGTCTCAGGCAGGTCGGAGGGGGGATCTAGTTCGGAGTGCAATGAGACAAGGTCTGCATCTTTTCCAGTGAGCTCCGAATATCGATGACATTTATGGGGCATGTGGGACAAAAGCACAGCCTTGGAGTTAAAGTAAGCCTTGTGGTTAATAAGATTTCACAACCCTCAGTGGGAAGAGGAAAGTGGGGGACTTTATATTCAAGGACAAACCTGCAAGCAGAACTTCATGTAGTTTGCTTTGGTTTCGCATTCTTGCTACATTCCACAGGGCCAACATGGGCAGGACTGGATGGTGCCTGTCCACGAAGTGGGTCAAATGCCAGGGGTGAGATGCTGAGCCTGGGAACGGATTGCCTTTATAGAATCTATGCCATGTATTTCCTTCACAGGTCTTCCCTTTTCTTGGGAGGTAGGGGGCAACTGTGTCTTCATCCCTCATTGCTACTCACTACAAACACAAGCCTGAGGAAGGGACCAAGATTCTTGGCATCCCCAACAAGGATAGGCAGAGGTCATGCTCTTTGTTCAATTACATATTTAGAATCCATAAAGTTGTCATGGGCTTTGGTTAGGGGAGTAAATCATGAAGGATCTATCTCCAAGTTAAGATTTATAATGTATTTGTGTCTGCAGTTTGAACTTCTGTTGATTATAGAGGAACTTATTTTCTTTCCAAGAGTTCCAGTGCTTATGCCAAATATTCAGTGTGGCATCTGGAAGATTTCCACTGGCCCTAGATCTAGCATATCATTCCCTGATACACTGTCCTTGTAACATCTGTTCTTAGTCCATGAGTAGACTTATCCCCCAATTTCACTGTTCAGGTGCCCATGGAATCTGGCCATGGACACCTCCATCACAGACCTCCTCTTTTTCTTTGGACACGGCATCACCTGGATGATGAATATATTCTCACCAAGATGGTACCCTTCTTCCCTGGTCTCCATCATAATCAATAGTTGGCTATATTCTAGGTGTGCAGGTATATAAAACTATTCCTAACTGGATGTCCCTGCCACTGTATATCCAACATCTTCAGGGAAGTGGGTTTTCCAAGAGGATGTGTAATATATCTTCAGCCACATAAGTATACCGAGCAAGCTTCTGATGACAGGGGCTCGGCACCAGTAAAGGCCAGAAGAGCTCCAGTAGTTGATGCTCTAGGAGCAATGATGGGCCGTCTCGGTCCCTTTGGGCTATTTCAACAAAATACCTCTGGGTGGCTTATAAACAACAAACATTTGTTTCTCCAGGATCTGGAGGCTGGAAGTCCAAGATCAGGTGCCGGCATGGTTGAGTGAGGGCCTCCCCCTGGGTCAAAGACTTCTCGTTGTGTTCCCACAGGGTGGAAGAGAGAAAGGGGCTCTCTGGGGTCTCTTTTATAAGGGTATTCATCTTACTCATGTGGGTTCTCCCGAAGATCCCGTGTGCTAACACCATCATCATACTGGGCACTAGGATCTCAACGTATGAGTTTGGGAGAGGGCACAAACATTCAGACCACAGCATGGACCATTGAAAACAGAATTGTGAGAATCTCTGCCCCACCCCTACATTGGGAATGCTCCAGAATGCCTCCAGGCCTTCCAGCGGGTGAACCCAGGAAGTTGCTGTGGGGGACTCCTTTGGGTTCTGGGGTCCTTTCTGATGGCAGCCCTTCCATCTGCAGGTCATGCAGCACTTGGCCCAGAGTTCTGTGAAGCACAATGAGATAAAAGGTGATGTCAAGGTGACTGCTTCGGACCTCTCCTCTGCCTCTCCCACTCTCAGTGCTGTTCACTGGCTTGCCCGCAGACCCTGGACTCTAGACCACAGGCTCCCTTCCCAGTGTTTCTGCCACCATGACTTTAGGATTCGCCACCCTCTGGGCTACACGTGTGATTGTTGGCTCGGGGCCTTTACCTCTGCTCTTGTGCCTAGTGGGCTACCTGGTCTTCTACATTCAGGGGTGTGTGTGTGTGTGAGGGGGGTTAAACCAAAGAAGTAGAGTTGGTATCCTCTGAGAGCCAGGAAGTAGGATACATTGTTTCCGGGTCAGGGAAATGCTTGTGGAGAAAGGACCACCTGTCTTGGCGATAGAATGGGAAGATGCTGGAACAGGCCATCGCAGCAATGCTGGGAGGCCCAGAAGGAGCTTGCTCAGGGGCATCATGAGAGAGGGCGTGAAGTTCGGTTTAGGGACAAAACACACATAGGCCATGCTGAGTGCTGAATCAGCAAATTGTACTTTTCTAAAAAGTATGCATCTGGCTTCTGCTCTGCTTTTTTCTCTTTGGAACTGCTTCTCTGTTCCTTAAACTCCTTTGTACGTTAGTGCTTTGAAAGCTTAGTGCTATGCAGAGAAACACATGCCTGACACCATCCCACCCCTCAGTTCTTCCTTAAACAAACCCATTTTGTGGTTTCTCCAGTCAGTTGGTCTGGATGACAGCTATTGTATTCTGCTTCTCCTGGATCACTTTGAAATGGTCTCCAGGTGACTTCTTCAAAGTTCAGGAGTCCTTTCCCCCTGTTATTTGCACGTATCTTGGGAAGCAGGAGACAAATAATGATTTGGTGATCTCTAGCCATAGAAACTCACCCCTTCCATGTTCCTTTTCATTAAATCTTATTTCATGGGAAGATTGCCAGTAAATAAATCAAAGAAACCCGATTGTTCTTTGGAGTCTCACTACTGTTCAACACTCCTTAAAGAGTACGTCCTGCTGTTTATTTGTCCAAGTGTCCTTGATGATTCTCAGAGAATTTCTTGTTCATTATTACATTAGAGCACTGCACCATTCAAACCCTAGCATTTGAGACAACAACTCATCTGGGAGAGTATCCTTGTCTGCTTTTCTCATTAGTTTTGAACTTTCCAGAAGCTGCCCCAGAGAAGGCTATTAATGTTCTTTATTTAAACTGCAAGTATATAGCAGTTATTCCATCTTGTCAAAGAATTCCCAATGGTTGCTGAAAGGATGGAATAAAATGCCATAAAAAGAAGAGTGGAAGAGATCGATCAGAAAATATGGGACTGCAGAATTCAGTGTATGTATTTGAACATAATGGATGGAATTAAAAAGGATTGGGTCATAAAGCTGACCATTTTAATGCTATTTAGAAGTGTTTTCTTTCTTGAATGATTTGGTCCTGCAACTGATTTTTCATTGCATGATTTTTGGATAAATATTTAACACATGTTAATTGAGTGTCTACAGAGTGCAGGATACCCAAGACACAAACACGAGTAAAACAAAGTCTCTTGCTTTGAGTATTTGCAGGTGATTGTGGAAGAGCAGGATTTAGGCAAACAGTCTTGATAATGTGCCAAGTCAAGATACATGTATGCATGTTTCCATCAGCCGGGAGCTCTCCATGCCTACTTGCTTTGGATTGGTCTGCTTGTTGCAGAAGGATCAATTACTGGAAGCAACACCCAGATGGCTGGAAATAGGCAGCCAGAGGTGGTCAAGACCAGTGAAATGAGGGTGTGAGGTGTGTGGCCAAGCAAGTTGGGGACAGGATGAGCTGACATCAAAGTGTTCCCAAATAATGTCCGTGAATATGCAAGGGGAGACATTCAGATACTCACAGCATCTTCTCCTATTGCTTCCGTTTACATGTCCTGGGAACAATTAGAAAAGCAATTGCAAATGGAGTTGGTTAAAGTGTGAGGAATCCCGAGGGAAGAATGAAAGATTTGTCTAGCTCTGTCTGGAAACAGTGAAACCACCATATGATAAGTTGAATCCTGAATGATGAGTCATCTATCAATGTGTTGGTTGAGATGGGGCTATCACCAAAAAATGTAGTAGAGATTTTTCTTCTTCTCTTTCTCTAGAAAAATACAAGCACAGGCTACATTGACATGATTTTGGTTCAGATGGTGAAAATACTTACCATGAAGTGGATTAGAGAAAATTCTGTTCCGGTTTGTACAATCAGATGAGAATAATGTTCTATTTCTGGATGTACCATTTGGTTCCTTACAGAAAAAAGCACTTCTCCCCTGGGGAGCTGGGTGGGTCAGTCAGTCGAATGTCCAATTCTTGATTTCAGTGTAGGTTGTGATCGGAGGGGATCCACGCTCAGCAGGGGGTCTGCTTGCGGTTCTCTCCCTTTGCCCCTGCTCCCACTCATGCTCTCTCTCAATAAACAAACAAATAAAGAAAAGAGAGCTCATCCCATAACGCTCAGATAGGACTTCAACAAGAACACATAATAGAGGTGAGGCTGTGGTGGGTCAGGATCCCCAGAGCCTAAGAAATAGGGATAGTAGTGGTCAGGGAGGGAGTGGGGGCATAGATTCAGAGATGTGGTGCTCCACCGGACAAAAGCAAGGAAGTGCCCAGACCTCTCTCTTGTTCCATTGTCTGCTTTCTGTCAGGGCTTCCCATTACCTGAATCCAAACAGAAGCTCGCTGTCCGCTGTGTTTGGATGATGCAGTTTGTAAGGACCAGGTTCCAGGGCAAAGACCAAGATGAGATGGGGGGGGTGGTGGTGGAGAATTAATGGAGGGAGAATACAGTTGAACACTGATTACCAAATATTAACAGCCTGGATGAGTAAGAGAAAGTGGTTGAACCAGTAATGATTAGGTGCATACACAATGGTGGGGACAGTGGTTATCCATATAATTTCTCCTTTTAAGATTTATTTATTTATTTGAGGGGAAGGGGAGGGGCAGAGGAAGACAGAAAGAGAGAATCCAAAGCAGACTCCATGCCCAGCATGGAGCTTGATGTGGGGTTCAATCTCATGACCTTGAGATCATGACCTGAGTCAAAATCAAGTGTTAACTGACTTAACTCTTAACTGGATGCTTAACCCACTGAGCCACCCAGGCACCCCTCATCCACATAATTTCTACTGCCAACTACATCCATGCTGTGAGGAAAGAGCTGACCAGGAGAACTTTCTACCTTGGGCCAAGAGTTGGAAGCCAGGCAGAAGCACAACTGAAACATACCTCCCACTGCCATTTTCTGCACTCCATCCACCCACAGCCCATGTTTAATGCCTGAGTTTAGAGAGGGTTAATTTTGCAGATATTTTGGAGGAATATCCAAATATGCATCCTCTCAATATGTTTGGAAAAGGCAATCTCTAATTTGCTAGTCTGCGTGAATTCAATACAGTAGAAAAAGGCATTTTGTCTGGGTGAAGTGTTTTGGAAGGTGAGGAGAGAAGGAAGCTCACAGTGTGCCAGGAGTGGGCTGGGGTGAAAACGTGTGGAACCAAGACAGCTAGACTGCAGGGAAGGAGCTGGGAAGACCTTAAGAACTTGACACCAGGTCTGGGTGATCTGCTTGCTTTCTGCCAGCAGTGGGAGCCCAGAAGGGCTTCATGTGGGGTGTGGCACTAGCCAAATACCATTTGCATTTTTTTTTTTTTAAAGATTTTATTTATTTATTTCACAGCGGGAGAGAGATCACAAGGAGGCAGAGAGGCAGGCAGNCAGTGGGAGCCCAGAAGGGCTTCATGTGGGGTGTGGCACTAGCCAAATACCATTTGCATTTTGACGTGTGCTCTACCTCTTTCCAAGATTCTATGTCAAAGTCAAAATGTCTAAAAAGCAAAAGAGCCAGAAAGTCCTTGCAATTACTCAGGAAGTGCTCCTCTGGCAATGCTCTATGATTTCCTCAGAGCAGGTGAAGCAACAGAGTGCTGAGGTTAATAACAGGGGCTGCAGTATCAGCCGAGTCTGGGCTTGGACCATTTGTCAAGTATTAACCTGTGTTGTGACCCACCTCAGGTGAGGTATGTAACTTATTCTGAACAACATGCCCTCAATAAGGAGAGACGGTCTCAATCTATGTTCTAGGACACTTTGCAAGGCAGATATTGTAGTGTACTTGAAGACAATACCCAGATTATAAAAAGTGATTCCCTGATGCTAATACCAATGGATGCTTATACTTTAGCCACATGCATGTAGTTACACAACTGTAACGGTGTAGGTGTCTTCCTCTGCGTGTCCCTGGCTGATAATGGGAAAAACACCTTCTTGTAGTCATGTGTACAGGACCTGTAGGGAGCATCAGCCTTCATTCAATTAGATATTGTAGTGTACTTGAAGACAATACCCAGATTATAAAAAGTGATTCCCTGATGCTAATACCAATGGATGCTTATACTTTAGCCACATGCATGTAGTTACACAACTGTAACGGTGTAGGTGTCTTCCTCTGCGTGTCCCTGGCTGATAATGGGAAAAACACCTTCTTGTAGTCATGTGTACAGGACCTGTAGGGAGCATCAGCCTTCACTCCTGTATGCCTCAGGGGAGTCTCCAAATTGGAAGCAAGCCTCTATCAAAGCTAAGTTAATGGAGCCTCTGATTCTCTTTACTGGAAATGGAAATTCAATCTACAACTTCATGAGTGACTTTTTTAAAAAATATTTTATTTATTTATTTGACAGAGAGAGATTACAAGTAGGCAGAGAGAGAGGAGGAAGCAGGCTCCCTGGCGAGCAGAGAGCCTGATGCGGGCCTCGATCCCAGTACCCTGAGATCATGACCTGAGCCGAAGGCAGAGGCTTTAACCCACTGAGCCACCCAGGCGCCCCATGAGTGACTTTTATATCACCATCTCCCTGGGCTGTTTTGAGGATCATTTGAAGAATTCAGTATTTCTTGAATCCTACTGTATGTTAGGCAATGTAATATATGATATAAAATCTGGTTTCACCCTCAAGAGCTGGCATGAGATAGATACACAGGCAAGAGATTTAAAGCAGAACAGGGAGAAACACAGATAGAGCTCCTACCCACAGGAAGTCTATTGTCCAGAAAAAAAATGACCTTTTTTCTTTTATAGTTTACTATATGAAACCAATAGAAATTATTCTGACATTAAGAAGAATCTTGTGATAATCTTTTTTTCTGATTTTACCCAAAGCAGTAACTTATTAAAAAGACATATTTTGCATGTCAGTAATAGATAGACTATTTTTTCTTTCAGTTTATTGAAATTCAATTGACATATAAGATTGTATCCATTAAAGGAGTAGGCACATGACTGCTTTAAAGGACGGGTGGCAGGTGCCATGAGGGAAGTGACAAAAGTAGGTTAAATAGATAGAAAGGCGGGCTGCCTGGAGGAAAGAGGGGGCTGCTGATACTCAAAGCTTTATCAGCAGCTCCATCAGCTAAGAGGGGAGTGTTTCGAGCAGGGGCTGGTGTAAGAAGTTTAAAGAGCATCATTATGTTTAAAGCAATGTCTGCAAGAGGAACCCTGGGTTTGTGCCATGCAGGATCTGACTGAGCATGTGTTCCAAGCCACACTGAAGCTGGGGAAGGTTCTTTGCAATGCCAAGGTGGTTGGCATAAGTCCAGAACCACGTTTTACCCACAGGGCTGTGAGAGGCATACAGCAGCTAGCAGCTGCATGAGGACATTGTCATTTTGTTGAGGCTGTTACTTCTGGCATACCTCTCATGGCCACTGACATGACAACGTGATACAATCAGAGCTCATGAATATCACTAGCACTTACATCCGAAACTGCTGGTGGAACTTGAGCAGAAGGTGTAAGTCCAGCAAAACCCGACACACCACCAAGGGCAGTGCTGCGCTGGCCTGATTCAGGTGACTGGACAGTACTCATCTAAGCTTCTTCCATTTTCAACAGGTATTAACTGGGTGCTTTCCCCATGCCAGGTCCATGCTCAGAACTAGGTCAACTAAGTCACAGATCTCAAGGTGCTTATAGTCTACTGGGGAAACAGAGAGAGACTATGTGGGTGATAACACCCCATGAGGATGCCTGACTCAGGAAAGTACAGTACCCTAAGGAAGAGAAGGCTCCCCTTTCAGAGGAAAAATCTGAGGAAATCCATTTGAGCCAACGTTAAATAATAAGTAGACTTATAGAAGTGAAAGGCAATGACTAAAATTTCAACTTGCCTGGCAACTTGAGTTAGAGTCAAAGGCAATATTTATGTCACCACCATGACCATCACCACCACCACCACCAACGTGATAGAATATCTTCTAAAAAGTTACTGGAATCCTTTATTTCTAAAATTATGTTTATAGTAGGATATAAAAATATTTATCAAGTACAAACACATCACTGATGGTTTAGATGAGCATCTTCAAGACTTCAAGAAGGAGGGGTTAGGATAGTTACAGAAATAGTGGAGGAAACATGTCAGGCTCATCATTCCTGACTGTATTCATGCTAGAGAGATGAGCAGGGAGTGGTTACCCAGTGTTTTCCTGTGTTCTGGAGTCTCACTAGGTCCTCCATCAAAGAGAAGACTGAATGCACCTGGAGTATTTGTTAGCATCTTTGCCTTTTTCAATAGTTGAGCAGATTCAGATATTGTCCCAGAAAGATATATTGGTCCCATCAGAAACTCTGCTGGAGAAGCCATTAGCCAGTGAGATTCTACCCTTTTTCAGCTGCATGAACAAGTACCAGTAAGGATTAAGAGAACATTGAATTCTAGATTTTCTGGCTGCTAAGACACACAGAAGCAAATTCTCCCATCATAAATTCATTAAAAGATAATTCAAAGTGTACACTGCCAACCCCCAAACAATTCCTCTATGTGCAGAGACCAAGATGTATGGCCTCAAAGTGATAAATGGAGGTGAGCTCTCTGAGCAGGTGCTAATCTCTAGCTGGGATATATTTGGTGACCCATTTAGAAGTGCCTTTGACTTGAGCTAGCCATGAAACCTTGTCCTACCTCCAGTCTGTGATACTGCCAGTTTCACGTTGCCACACAGTGGCTGATTTCTTGCAGGAAGTCAAACAACAGCAGCAAGTCCACACTTGGCATTTAGCTCCATATGTACTCGAGAGAACAAGGAACCATGTTAAAGCCCCTCTTCTTCCTTTCTCTTCCCTCTTTTCCTAAACAATTCAGACCTAAAGTCCAAAGGTGGATCTGAGCATGATTGGATTCTGCACAGTGATAGATCAGAAGCAGAGGCCCGGCTAGGATATCAGAGACCTAGAGGATTCAGGTGAGAGAGGGGGAGACAGCACGATCAGATAGACCAGCAGTACATTTGGGGGGAAAGGGGGACATGTGGTGAGGGCAACGAGCTTGTTGCATAGAGGAGGATGGATCAAGTAGACAATCACATGAAGATATGGACAATCAGACTTCTCAAGGAGGGTTGGGTACTTGGGGAAAAATTGGAATAAACCTTATTGTATTAGGTTGGAATTGGAGATATCTGTATGAAGTAATTTTTAAAATATGTATAATATATATAAAATAAATATAGATTAAATGCCTACATATAAATATATGGATATGCATCTATATTCCTTAGTGTGGCTCAGTGAAGAAGCCTGTGGATCAATGACACACAGATGCTGTGTTCAGATACCATTTAATGTCTCTGAAAGTGACTGCAGTTCCTTAAAGAAATAGCTGATCCCAGAGAAGAAACAGAGAAATTACAAGATGAGCCTGACAAATCTTTTTTTTCACCAAAAAGGAGAAAAAGCACAAAGAAACATGATAAACAGTCGAAGGGCCTCTTTCTGGCTAAATATGAGATAATTGGGCAATGCAAGCATCATAATAATGATAGAGGATTACGATGCACTGGGTACAACATAAGTCTATATTGACAGAAATTTAAAAAAAGAATGACTAAATTAGTGGCGCGTGGCTGGCACAGCTGGTTAAGCATCTGACTCTTGGTTTCAGCTCAGGTCATGATCTCAGGGTTCTGGGATTGAGCCCCACATAGGGTTCCATGCTCAGCCTGGAGATGCTTGTGGTTCTCTCTCTCCCTTCCCTCCTGCTCCTCCCACTTGAGCTCTCTCTCTCTCAAATAAATAAATAAAATCTTAAAAAAAAAGAATGACTAAATTAAAAGTTGAATGAGGAAGGAGATATTCAGATAGCTTCAGAGTACTTCCCAATGAAATACTTATCAATTACAAAAGGGACAATGGTAACTTTCTAGCGGACAGGCTTGACTGAGAGCATCTTAGTCAAGCTATCAAAGCAAACGTCTTTCATCAGTGAAGGGACAAATTGACAGCACATGCCACCTGGTAAGATGCAATGAGAAGAGCCTGAATCTAATCCTTAGGAAATGTCAGGAAAACACAAATGGAATGACATTCCATGAAATAACTGTCCTTTATCTTTCAAAAGGGTCAGCAGTATAAAAGACCAGGCAAGTCTGAGGAACTGTGACTACCTGAAACCATGTGTGGTTCTTCTCTTGATTCTTCACTTGTTGCATTTTGGGACAATCGGTGGAATGTGAAGGGGGTCAGGAGTTCAGGTAGTATTGATGGGTTAATGTAAGTCCCTGCTTGTGATGGCTGTCTTGTGGTGGTATACGAACATATTTAGGGGTTATTCCAAAGTACCTCAGGAAAATATGATTTGTACCATTCTTGGAATTTGTATGGAATTTTGCAATTATCATAAGATAAAAATTTTAAAAATTACATCAATGTAGACCTCTGTATAAATTCCTGAATATTCTCAAATTTTCATGTGTTCAAAGAGACGGAAATAACCTTCACTGAACTTTCCGTAACTCAAAAGATTGGAAATGCAGTTATCATATTGCAGAATAAAATCAAAAGGATTGTGCTATTGTGAGACAAAGATAATTTTAATCATTTTTGGCTTCCCAAAGTTCAGAAGAAAGGTGGGTACTGTGTGTCTCAGCTGGGAAGGTAGCCTGCATGCGGATGTGTGGATGAAAGTCTCCAAGGGTCCTCAGTGCTCTCTGCAGGGTGGGCTGGCTGCGAGGGGGGAAGAGCTCTGAGAGGCAGATGGTCTGCTCAGAAGGCGCTCATGCTTTAACTTTGGGAAGGGGGAAAAGGAGCTCAAACTGTCTTCAGACTGGAAAAGATTAACTCAGACATGAGGAGGAAGAAGTAGGCATGTTATGAGACACAACGAGTGTTTGTAGATGCAAGATGTGAATATCTCTCAACACTGGACTGAGTGGATTGTTTCCTGGGCACAAATAGGGTCCTGAGAACCCAGTGTGGGTAAGACTCATCTCACTGGAAGGCCTCAGGAAAAGCTGCAGGGGGGAAGGGCGGGTTCCCAGACTGGAGGATGCAGTGCCCATTGTCAGAGAGCTGGGGATTTCTTTGTTGGATCACCGAAGCGGTGATGTTGTCAGCCAGGATGTTCAACATCAGTTCAGGAGGCATGGGAATCTATGAGGCAGAGAACCAGTCACATCAAACAGGTCCTTTCTTTTCATGATACACATGCAGACTAGTGAGCTGTGGGTGGCGCTTCGTTCTGTAAGTTCCTGGATTCAAGGAAGCCTACCTTCTGGTTTTATAGAGACTCCCCACCGTTGGTTTGTGGATGAGCTGGAGAACTAGACAAATGTGACTGACTCAACACTAAAAATTTGCAGGTTTATGGTTTATAACAAAGATGATGAGATAGTGAAATACTGACTGTACTTTATTATATCCAGGTGATTCAGAAACAAGGTCTCTGGAGGAGGAATGGGGCTTTGTACTTGGCCTGGTTCTCTTCCAGATGGTTTCAAAATTTGTAAACAGCGTCTGGATCACATGCAAGGTTTCACCATGCCCACTGAACTGGTGCAAATGACCTGGCCTGGCATGGAAGGCCGCCTGTGGTTCAGGGTCTGCCCACTCTCAGAGACAGCATTGCACACACTCCCTGATGTGTTCAGGTGATCGCTTCTGTGGTGGGCTTTGACATTTCATACAGCTGAGGATTTTCTTGGTATTTCTTCCATTTGAAAATCTTCTTCATCTCTCTCAGTCTGGGAGGCTCATCTTCACAATGCAGTGTCTTTATCCCAGAGGGTTGGGTTGAGGATCGAATTAGACAATTAAGGTAAAGCTCTTGTCACAAAGCTCCAGCAGGGAGTTGACATTTGGTGGATATGAGCTGCTGTATCCTCATGGTTGTTCTCTGGAGCCTGGTTTGGACTCACAGTCTGGGCTTTGCTCTACCTACATACCAGCAGTGTGACCTTGAAGAGTTTACTGAAATTCTGTGATTCAGTGTTTACCTAGAACGTCAGGATGGTAAGGGTTCTTATGGAGTCAGATGAGATAAGGTGTAAAAAAGTGGCATGTGGGGAACACCTAATAAATATTAACTGTTATTATTATTATTCGTATTAGTCAAATTGAGTGGCCATAACAATGTCTCACAGCTTAAACAACAGTTATTCTTCACAGTTCTGGAGGCAGGAAGTCTGTGGTCCAGGTGCTGGAGATCCTGGGGCCTCTTCTGCCGCCTTGCAGGGGCCGCCATCTTGCTATGTCCTCACATGGCCCTTCCTTCATGGTTATTCTCAGAGAGAGAGAGAGAGAGAGAGAGAGAGAGAGAGAGAGAGAGAGAGAGTGGGGCTTGCTGGTGTCTCTTCTGCTAAGGGCACGAATCCCTTCAGACCAGGGCCCTACTCTACGGCCTCACGTAACTTTAATTACTCCTATGATGGTCCTGTCTCCCGGTAAAGTCACACTGGGGGTTAGGGCTTCAGTGCATGAATTTTTACATACCTACTTACTTTACTTTTACAGTACTTTACTTTGACACAAACATTCAGACCAAGGCACTATGATCATTCCTACATTATTATGTCCCACATGAATATCAATCTCATTTTTCAACCTTTCCTCCCTTCCCAGAAATGCTTTCCTCTCTGTATTTTCTGGTCAGTATGTTAATTATGCACATGTGTGTGTTTCCCACTAGAAAGATTAAGTCATTTGCATCTCTACACCCCCAACGTCGGGGGTGGGATGTGTGACCTAAGCTCTGCAGACAGCCTGTGTCTGTCTGCTCATTAGTGCTCTGCTGCTTTCCACCTGAATGGACTTGGCTTTGGATATTCTCATTGCTGTGTCTTCAGGTTCACTCCTCTGCTCCTCTCTGTGTCACGTCTGCTGTCACTCCCCTCCAGTTATTTTTCATCTTAGATGCTGTAGTTTTCAATTCTAGAGACTCAATTTGGGGCTTATTATTATTATTATTATTATTATTTTTTTTTTTACTCTTCTGTGTTTTGCACTCAGGCTGTTTTCTCCTTCCTTGAGTATGTCAAATACTGTTGTGATAAGCATATGAGGGTCCCTTACACTATGATTCTGTCTTCAGCACAATGTTCTGACCAGAATTGGTTGAGTTCCCTCTTTGTGCTTCTTTTCTGTCTGGATTTATTTATTTATTTATTTTTAGATTTTATTTATTTATTTATTTGAGAGAGAGAGTGTGCATGAGTAGGGGAGGCAGGGAGAGGCAGAGGAAGAGAAAGAATCTCAGGCAGATTCTACACTGAACGCAGAGCCCAAAGCAGGGCTTGATCCCATGACCCTGAGATCATGACCTGAGCCAAAATCAAGAGCTTGCTGCTTAACCAACCGAGCCACCCAGGCCTCCCCTGTCTGGAAATTTTTAATTAGATCCCTGAGGATGTTGTGATTTTACCTTTTTGGGTTTTGTATCTCCTTTTACTTTGGACAATTCTTTATTTTCTCTCAATTAAATTACTTTACAACAGTGCAGTAATCTTTTTGAGACTTGTTTTTAAGCTTTATTAAACTGAACCAGAATACCATTTAGCGTGGGAGTGTATTTTCCCCACTATTGAAGGAATACTGTCCCATAGATTTACCCTTCCCAATTCTCTGTGTGTTATGATTGTTTTCTACTTTGTTCAGCAGAAACACAAACCATCCCGGCCTCGTGTGAGCTCTGATGGTGTTTCCACCTGCTCCTTCTGGGTGCTTCTCTCCCAAACTCTGGGTATTTGCCTCACATGCGCACACCAGTCAGTACTCTACTGCTGCTCCAGGCCCCCCTCCCCACCCCTCCGCAGACTATGGGAGTCATGCACCATGCCACTCTCCTCTCCACAGAACTCTCCCTGCAATCCCTAACTCTTGCTCTCTTGGAGCGCCGACTCCCTATCCTAGTGGCAGGGTGGTCATTGGGCTCTGCCTGCATCCATCCTCCTGGTGCCATGTCCCAGAATCCCCTTCCAAGCAGGATGCAGGGACTCTAACCACATGCTTTGCCTCTCTAGAAACCATCATTTTGTATGCCCCCCCCCGGCAATTTTCTTTAATTGTTTAAAGTGGGAAGGCAAGTCTGGTTCCTGTTTACTCCATCGTATCAGAAACAAAAGTCTTTCTGTAAATATCATGCTGATTGAAGACCGTGAAAACCAGATAGTAAGAACACCAGGGCTTTCCAAATGAAAAGGTGCAGCAAATCCCATTTTGTAATTCCAGTGGGATATCTCAGAGTAAACAAGACCATCTGAAGAAAGTAACCTATATTAAAATTATCTCTTAATTGAGTAGCAACACTCATGTCCAAGTGTCCAGCCCAGGGTTTGCCCTGGATGGATGACTCTGATATTGCGGTAGGGGGCAGTGGTGATGTTCTACAATTCTGTCCATTTCCTTCCATTGAATTCCATTTGTCCTCCTGAACTGACAATTGTTCTGGAATTGCTAATCATGCAGTCACAGAGACTTCAAGGAGATTTAAATTGAGCACTGAGTTGTCTTTTCTTTGTCTAGGGGAAACAGTCTTAGGATCAGAATTCTATTATGAAATAAAATGTGGATATAACTAGCTGCAGTACAATATTTATGAATCTGAAATAAATATTAAAATACAGGTTATTTGTAGTGTGTAGGTATTTCCAAAATATATTTCCAAGATGGGGCACCTGGGTGGTTCAGTCATTAAGCATCTGCCTTAGGTTCAGGTCATGATCCCAGGGTCCTGGGATTGAGCCCCGAATTGGGCTCCCTGCTCAGAGGGAAGCCTGCTTCTCCCTCTCCCACTCCCCCTGCTTGTGTTCTCTCTCTCACTGTGTCTCTCTCTGTCAAATAAATAAATAAAATCTTTAAAAATATATATACATATATATTTCCAAGATCTAAAGAGTTAAGCTTCCTTTTGCAGGAAGGTTCTTGGAAGAACATTCCTCAAGTAGATTCCCACCACCACCTCTTTATACTGCTTTTAAATAATGAAGCAATGCAAATTGTTTTTCATGCATATGGATTAGAACATTCAATTAGCTTTCAATTATGTACCTGACTGCTTTTAAGAAACTCCCAGTTTGCACTGTGCTAACACAAACTCCTTCCTTTTCTTTTTAAACCTTAACCAATTTTAAGAAATTGTCTAGCAAAATTACAGCATCTCATGAACTGAGGAAGGGAGAGTTCATGAGGCTTTGAAGTAAGTCTAGCAGAGCTTAGGCTTCTTGTCTTGTCTACTGGATTAAATTCAATTAGTGGCACTATTAACCATGGAGTATAAAGAACATCTCAAGGTGTTCACATTCTGGTGCAGAAGAGAGACAACTAGTCGGAGAGGTGAGTAGAAGTTCCTAGGAGAGCACAGAGAAAGGACATCCTAATCAGACTGTACCCTGGGAGACACATCCACAGATTTGTTCATTTGTTCATTCGTTCACTGGCTCATCCACTCCTTCCTTCAATAATTCGCTGACATTTGTGCTGTGATGACATGTGCTGGTGGCATCCCCTTACATAGGGCGCCCCATGTCAACCTGCTCACCTGTTCACTTCTCACTTGCTCGAAGCTCACCTGTTCTCTGCTCATCTGTTCAGTCGCTCACCTGCTCACTACTCACTCGCTCACTGCTCACCCACCCACTCACCTGCTCACTGCTCACCTGCTCACCTGCTCAGGCAGGCTTCCTTCACTATTCCAGGCATAGTCTTACCTTAGGTACTTTGCTTCCTTGCCTTCTCTGCCTGGAAGTTCTTTTCACAGATATCTGCATGGCCACCATTCTTACTTGTCACAAGTCATTGTTGAAATGCCACTTCCTTGATAAGCCTTGCCGTGACCACTCTTCAAAATTATATGTGTGCATTTGTTTCCTAGGTTTGCTGTAACAAGTTACCCCAAACTAGATGGCTTAAAATAACAGATATTTTGTCTCTCGATGATGTCCAAAGTGAAGGTTTAGGCAATGGCATGATGTCTCTGAAGGCTCTAGGGTAGGATTCTTCCTTGTCTCTTCTAGCTTCTGGTGGGTTCTGGAAATCCTCGGTGTTCCTTGGCCTGTAGCTGCATCAGTCCAACTCGGCCTTCATGGTTGCATGGCATTTATCCCTGTGTGTCTGTGCCTTTGTGTCTTCTCCTGTTCCTATAGGGACATCAGTCATTTGATTTAGGATCCACACTAATCCAGTGTATATCCTCATCTTAACTAATTACATCTGTGAAGTGTGAAGACCCTACTTCCAAACAAGTACATTTGAGGTCCTAGGTGAACATAAATTTGAGGAGGGACATTTATTCAAACGACTGCAGGGTAACAAGCATGTACTAATCACCTGTTGAGTGAAAGGCTGAGTTAATGCGCTGGGATGTGTGTATCCTGAGCTCTTCATCCCGTGGTATCATGGTCCATGACGCTCTGACCGTGGCCACTTGATTGAAGAAATAAACGAGCCCAATTTGTTCCAAGCTTACTGTCAATACCTTCAATTCTGAACTTGGCTATGTAGCTTGTCTTAGCTGGAGACACATTTGCAAATGGGGATGCACAGACTTGGAAATGCTTGTGTTTTAAGGCTCGATTATTGCCTTCACGTGACCTCTCCCTATGAATGTCTTCTGGAAGATGAGCAACCTGTGTGAATCTCGAAAGGTCATCATACTTTTTAAAGAATATATGTCCATGTCTCTATACACAGCTATTTCTATATCTACATCCCACTGATTCAGTAATTAACCTTCTTTTAACTTTACTGAAGTCTGCCAGGTAGAGACATCTAATTTAAGGTATATGACCCATCTAAGGTTTAATTATCCTGATTCTTAAATGCACTGTACACAATTTCTAAGGTGGAAGATTTTAATAGAGTTACCATTTTGAGATTCCTTTGCTTTGAATAATATTGAGATATATTTGCTTTCTTGCCAAAGGAATTGTCACACACAAAAGAGGAAATTTACATTGGTGTCATTAGATAGCCGGTAATTCTGTGTATATGTGCATTCATTCAGTTCTCATAATCTCAGGGATAATTACTTGCTATAAAAATTACATTGCATATGAATGCAAGAGCCAATTCAAATTTCATCATATAGAACTTTCCATGCTGCTTTTGGGCAGGAAAATTTCCCTGAAAGATAATAATGTGCTAGTTGACAAAAATTGTGTCTGCAAAAAGTCTAATATAATTAATAGTGTTAGAAAAATGTGCAAACTTAACAAGGTGCTACCATTCTTGGTGAAATGCATTCTAGAGGCTTTGTCCTTTTCCTGGGATTTTTTTTTCTTAAGACAAAAGCCAAAATGCCTCATTGAAACCTGAGTACCATTTAGTGCCTGATCGGTAACCATAAATCAGCTCTCTCCACTTGCTGGAATGGGAAATGTGTCAGAGAAGATGCACGTTCATTCCCGTGAAATTTTTCTCAGGGAGAAAAGTTGTCTCATGGAGTCAGAGGGGGCCAGACTTTCTGAAGGGATTGGGATTCGAGGAGTCTCGCGCCCATCTCCAGGAAGGCCTGGCTGTGGGGCCCACTGCTCTTGGAGGGGTCTGAGTCTGGCAAGAGCACCCCCAAGGATTAGCTTGCCTGGGACCCTTTTACCCATGAAGATCTTCTCTTAATGAATAAGAAATATTTGGCACAGATATTTAATATATTTCCCTCAACTGTAACTAACAGGCTTTCAACGTGTCTATATGTAGGAGTTTGTTTAAGAAAGGGTTCTTTTCCACATTGAGATACCACCTTACACGAGTTAGAATGGAAAATATTAACAAAGTAAAAAACAGTAAATCTTGGCAAGGATGCGGAGAAAGGGGAACCCTCTTACACTGTTGGTGGGAATGCAAGTTGGTGCAGCAACTTTGGAAAACAGTGTGGAGATTCCTCAAAAAATTAAAAATAGAGCGACCCTATGATCTGGCAATTGTGCTACTGGGTATTTAACCCGAAGATATAGATGTAGTGAAAAGAAGGGCCATATGTACCCCAATGTTCATAGCAGCACTATCCACAATAGCCAAGCCGTGGGAAGAGCCAAGATGCCGTTCAACAGATGAATGGATAAAGAAGCCGTGGTCCATATACACAATGGAATATTACTCAGCCATCAGAAAGGATGAATACCCAACTTTTGTATCAACATGGATGGGACTGGAGGAGATTATGCTGAGTGAAATAAGTCAAGCAGAGAAAGTCAATTATCACATGGTTTCACTTACTTGTGGAACATAAGGAACATCATGGAGAAGGAAAGGAAAAGTGAAGGGGGAAAAATCAGAGGGGGAGATGAACCATGAGAGATGGTGGATTCCAGGAAACAAACTGAAGGTTTTACTGGGAAGGGGGGAAGGGGAATGGGTGAGCCTGGTGGTGGTGGGTATTAAGGAGGCACGTATTGTATGGAGCACTGGGTGTTATACGCAAACAATGAATCATGGAACACGACATCAAAAACTAATGATGTACTGTATGGTGACTAACTTAATAAAAACAAAAGAGAAAGGTTTTTTTTTTTTCATAGTTTCACCAGAAAACTGATGATTCCTGCATAATAAGATAACTGAAAGTTATTTTTCTGTCAATCTTGTCTCTCTTCTATGTGATGGTGGCAGGAAAGCACAGGGTGGTCTTTGTGTGTTTGTGTTGTGTTGTGTTTTGATCAGCTGAGTTCTGCCTGGATGTTTGATGTGGTGTCTGTGGCGTCTCTACCATGTCCTGTCGTCAGGCTGGGATGCATCCTTTCCGATTTAAAGAATCCCATCTATTCATAAAGATCAATATTTTTTTTTTCTCCTGGCATTTGGCTGGGACAGGGTTGGGACCAAACTTCCAAATACGCTGACATTGTAACCTCTTCCTGAATTCTAAACTCACGCTCAGTGGTGTGGGGGCCTTTGCACACCTTCTTTCTGCTCCCAGGCCTGAGCGGCCCAGAGGCTGACCGGACCCAGTTATAGGATGAGGCGGGGAGACCCTGCAGGTCGGCACCCGGCGGGTCTGACGCGGCACAACCAGTAGCAGGTGCACGAGTGTTCGCACAGCAGGGAGACCCTGCAGGTCGGCACCCGGCGGGTCTGACGCGGTACAACCAGTAGCAGGTGCACGAGTGTTCGCACAGCAGGTGCAGGGCAGCCCGGCAGGCAGGGCGTGGGTCCTACACTGCAGAGGGATGCGGCTCCTTCCTCTAGTGTATGAATGAAATGAAAAATCAGTACCTATATAAAACTTAGTGTGCAGAAGTTGATGTGGGTGTCTGCATTAGACGCCTATCTCTGGGAGCAAGAATGATTCCACAGTATTGCAAACCAGTGTTTTACCATAACTATAAGCATCTTGTGAATACTTCTATGAGCCACGTGTGTGCTGTGCTGTTCACATATTATTCTTTCCAGGTTATAACACGCCTGCTGGACAGAGAACAAGCCTGTTTTACTGACGAGAAAAGAGGATCAGAGACGAAGCGTTTCAAGGGTCATGAAGTGGGGAGCTCACAGCATCAATGTGAACATGACAGTGGGTTTCCTAATTTCATTCGCTTAACTTCTGTGCTGTTTTGCTTTACTTTTAGGCAGGCATTTAGGCATCCATTTTATGTTGAATATTTATTTTTAAATTTTGTAGGTTTTTTTTTTTCCTTTGATGATTCAACGAAACAATAGGCAGGAACTAAATCCTGACAGCAACACTGAACCTCAGAGTGGCTAGTAAATTTCTGGGACTCACGCTGGTCCCTGGGAAAGAATTTGACTCGAGTTCTCTCGGACCACAAACCTTGTCCTGCCTATCACCGTGTCCCCGAGGAAGCCTGGTCTAGAACGAAATTATGTTGTTCACAGTTTATGGAGTTCACAGTTCACTGGACCTTATGTGAAGATGATGAATAGCACTGCCTAGTTGTGTTTTGGGATTTTCATTAAGATCCTTCAAGAAGAGAAGCATTCCGTGATGTATTTCAGGTGAGGAGGACAGAAGGAGGCAGAGGCGGCGAAGAGCTGATGCTTTGGACGGTAACCTCCCTCACTTGGGATCTTCAGCAAATTAATTAAGTTCTCGGATCTCAAGCTCTGCCCTCCTGCCACCCCCTTCTTTCAGAACAAGAGCACCACAGAGCCACCCACTGCTGGATGACTTGAAGGAAACCTAAAGTCCCCTAACAATCATTTTTGCTTGAGGAAATTGAACCGATAGATGAGAAAAATCAAATGAGATGATCATTGTTGATCATTCTGAAACCCAATTAAATAGGAAAATGGAAAAAATTTCTTAGGTAAAAAGACGTTTTCGTGATAGAGGAAGTCAACCACGTGTATATGTAATGTAGAGTTGCTGGTCTGTTGGGCTGTTTTGCTTGTTGCTTGCTTGTTTTTCTCTTCACTAACTTAAAAAAAGAACTTCAAGCATCACGTGCTCATACACTTGCAGATCAAGGGGGAAAATCCAGAACAACGCCCAAAACATTAAAAAAGAACAGATCACCACATTTTATTGAAAAGAGCATCATGCATTATTTCACATTCTAGAAATACAATAGCATTTGATGAATGTCAACATCTGCCCCCAGAAACAATTACTGCTGACACTGTGAATTGTCTCCTCTATTCTTTGTACTGTTTCCGAGATCACAGAGCAGGTGCATGTATGGAAGGAATGTCACCAACGATTGCTATCTCTGCGTCCTCACGCATACGAGGTGTCATGCAGCCCCACAAAGATACCCGCCTGACTGCGAATTTTGAAAGTTTCCCAATGACAATTTAATAGGGAAGGTGTTGTACTGAGAGCACATTGTGCCGTGTGTTGAGAGCAGCCACCCCCTCACACACGTTATAACAGCGACACTTGAATCACTTACCCGATGCCACCCCAATATATTCCGCTCATAAAAAAGGAATATGGATCTGCCCAACATCTCTATAAACTGCCCTGGACCGAAAATCTCTCCAAAGCACCTACTTTTGAGCTTTTTAGAGAAAATTTATACTCAGGGATGACGACGTGGTAAAATGGTTACATTTAACACACTTCTGGTCAGTTTTTAACGAGTCTGGATCGACCATGATCCATTGAGCATCTGTCTTTAGTTAGACTCAAGATGTTTCCTAGGTTTCAAGTGTGCAAGAATGGCATCCGATCATTCCACAGCTGGTACACTGGGTCTCTCCTTGGTCCCAGCCTGTGCGCCGAGTCAGGCAGGTGGGAGCCTCCATCAGGACCGTGAAAAGGTACCAATCATGGCCACGGCTCTGTGCCCACTTGGCCACAGCACAGACACCTTGCATTTTAATGGTCTCTTCATACCTTTGTTGGGAGTGACCAGAAAAGTAGCGTTTTCATCTGCTTTCTAGCGGAGGGTCTGACATGTGGTGCCTGGTCCATATAATTTCCTCAATGGAAGTTAACTGCAGCTTATAGCAGATTTGAATATCCAGCGTCCCAAGAGCTAGTGGGACAGGTGACAGAACTAGTCTGGCCCGAATCATCTTTTCTTTTCCCCAGATTGGTTTTGAATGCCAAGAGCAGTGTTTTCTTTGGTTATGGGGAGAAGCTATGACTTAATGCAAGTTCCTAAGTCAGGATCACAGATTAGAAATTCCCTCCCCAGATAAACAAAATTTAAGAAGTCGGTTGTGGGGGACCTCACTGAACTTGCCTGGGCAACTGAGACCTTATCAAATTTGCACAAGTAGCAATGGTGAACTGTTTATAAAATTACTATAGAACTGTTTATTCTTCAGAAAATCCTAAGGAGAAAAGCCATCCAAATTTGCAAAGCCTGGGTTTGCAAACTTACTTAAAGAAACGTAAGAATCTGGTCAACCACATACAGGTGGGACATGCTGGTTGGACGTGAGGCAATGCAGGAGAAGGAGGTGCTCTAGGGAGCACCTTGACACATCAGGGGCTCCACAGGTCCTCTTGGTTGGGGCTCCCCCCAAAGCAGAGGCAAGAGGAGCAACCCCGAGACAAGTCTTTGGGTGAAAGTAGCTCCTTTGGCAGGGGATCCTGGGAGGCTGTGTGAGGGAGATGAGGAGGGAGGCCAGGGAGGGAGGAAGCCAGTAGCAGGGAGCACATAAGATGTTCCAGACCAACAGCATCAGCTGCGTCTGCTTCCTCTAGTCAATCTGATAACGGTCTTTGAAGAAGGTCATTTTGCTCCATTATTATAACTGAGAAGGAGTCATAAAGGCTGACTAACTTGTCCAAGTCCATCGATACAGTGACGAAGAGATCCAAGCTTCGAGCCCAACTGTGCAGACATCAGTCCCTCTGCCTGATGGGCTGTATCTCCTGTACAAGGATGAAATAAGGGAATCCTAGAGTCCTTTCTCCAAGTTCAACCACATAAAAACATGCTTCACTCAGAGCTGAACAGAAGGAATGTGGTTTTCCTTATCCCACCCCATGACTGGCATCTTTCTAAGGTAACTATTAATAATTTTGTTCATAACATTCGTAAGATACTAATAGACCTCTTGCAAAGAAAGCAAATGAGGGGGCATTGATTAGAAGAATTGGAGTTTATACAAGAAGAAACTTTTTAAAAGCATGTGTTGTTTACCACAGGACTTGAAAATCTCTTCATCATTTTTCATTGATAATTTCTTTTAA
Source organism: Ailurus styani (assembly GCA_002007465.1). Lineage (NCBI taxonomy): Eukaryota > Metazoa > Chordata > Mammalia > Carnivora > Ailuridae > Ailurus > Ailurus styani. The sequence goes on from LNAC01000184.1 coordinate 2,791,259, forward strand.
GTACCCTCGGGCTTGAAATCACAACCCTGAGATCAAGACCTGAGACCAAGAGTCAGACGTTCTACTTACTGAACCACCCAGGCACCACTTTTCTTTGCTAATTTTTAGAAGAAATTCTGGGCTCTTTAAAAGATGGACACGTTATGATTCTTTGCACACAGTTCTTTGAAGTGTGTGGTAAGGAGAAGGAAGTTTACCTTCCATCTTGTGGTCACTATGGTAATCCATCCCCAAAGCTGTCTTCCTTAAGTGATTTACCTTATCCTCGTTACATTCTTGCACTGCTTGTTAAATCCATGTAGAGGCGTTAGCTGTGGTCCAGGTGTCGTGACGGAACCACACCAATGCCCAGAGAACCTGTCACACAGGCATGATGAAGGGGGAGGCTTTACCTTAGTAAATGGCCAGTTTGCCTTTCCTAGCAGTTGTCATGAAATACACCTTACAGGGGTAATACCTCTTCTCACCCAGACTTTTTACGGCTTGTCATTGAAACCCCTGGTAATTGAGATGCTGAGCGGGGAGCTGGCGACAGAAAGGTGGAAGCATGAGGAAGGCCTGAGCCCAGATGCTAATAGTGCCTGACCACAGGTTGAGAAGCCAGGGGATCCCATTATGTGCGGTGTGGGAAGTGACCGGTCCCTCTTGCAGACCAGCCTAGGAGCCCAGGGTGCTGCGGGGGCAGGACTGGATACGTTACATGAGGGCACTGGGGCCATATTTGTTGAGGAAGTTGTAATGGTCTTTGGTAACCACAAGACCTGTGCACCTGCTTTGTACTGGCCATCAGAGCAGGAATTTTACTCGAGGGAAATCCTGTTCTCTCCCGGGCTCCTCAGAAGCCCTGCCCTGTGTCTGTGGTTTGGGTTTAGCACAGGTAGGAGATCCCAAGGGATTCATTTTACAACTAATCTTTCCCTTGGATGAAACTTAATTTCTTTGTTCCTTCATCTTTTCAAAACGAATTAACTTACTTATTTATTTATGGGTGGTGTGTGTACTTGTCTAAAATTCTTCATAGATTTGTGCAGGATGTATACGAATCTGTTGATTATATTTTAATGAAAATAGCCAGCTGATAAAGGAAACTAGACTGTGACCCTTATCATCAAAGTGGTGTTACCTCAACTCTGTTTATTGACAGAATCTGATACCAGAAATAAGGGCTTTTTTCCCCTCTGAATAATCATTTATATTTACTAATCCCTTTGTTGTGCTTATGCATAAATAAGAGGTTATATTCAGTCAGAAAATATTTGGTTTCAGGCAAACAACTATTTTTTCTCTTTTTTAAAAAAGATTTTATTTATTTATTTGACACACAGAGAGATCACAAGTAGGCAGAGAGNTTATTTTTTCTTTTTTTTAAAAAAAAGATTTTATTTATTTATTTGACACAGAGAGGGATCACAAGTAGTCAGAGAGGCAGGCAGAGGGAGGGGAGGAAGCAGGCTCCCTGCTGAGCAGAGAGCCCAATGCGGGCCTCGATCCCAGGACCCTGAGATCATGACCTGAGCTGAAGGCAGAGGCTTTAACCCACTGAGCCACCCAGGCGCCCTATTTTTTTCCCTATAAGCAGTCAGATAGGGCTTTCGTAAATATCTACCTTAGGATTTTTGATTTGAACCTGTGTTTCATCACCAGTGAAGCTCTGGGGTGCGGAGACCCATTTCCACTGAGGCTGACTGTGCCCTGGGCCATGGCTGGTGGCATTCGTCGTGGTGTTCTAAAGCCCTTGACTCTGAGCGGGAGTTAGGTGCTCTCTGTCTGTACCTTCCCAGCCTCACCCAGCGAGGTTTCAAGAACAGGGGAGGGAAAGTGGCGGTTCACTCTCTCCCAGTTCCCCATCTTCTATCCGTGTTGCCCATTCCAACGTCCATGCATTTTCTCAGGCCAGATATCTCTTGTGTTCGTTTGATTGACTCTCCATTTCATTTGGGAAGAGAAAAGCCTTTAAAGCCCCTGGATTCTTCTTGAGAAATGTATTTTGCTGCAAATCTCTCCATTCCGTCTCTGTATTCCAGGTCCTGTAATCTTCAACTGTAGTCTTACCATATTGGCCGCCATATACTAAAATAACTTTGGGACTGGTCTCCAGCCATCCTCTTCTTCCTGTCCTTGGAATCTATCCAAACTATTTATTTCTGAGTTCGGGCACCTCCCTGGTGAGTCATTTCTGCCCCTTACTGTTTCGCATGTCCTTCTTCGGCACCCGGCACCCTCTACTCTGGGTCTGGGTTCCATCGCCTCTCTTTGTCACCGATTCCTCATCTGTTGTTGCATCCAGATGGTTGGTCTGTTGGTGGGGTGCAGATTCTGGCTTTAGAACCATCTGGATATCGTTCTTGCTTCCCCATCTCAGATGTGTATGAGATTCCTCCTTCCACACCAATGGATTCACCACCTCCTGCATCGAGTTTTTCTGTGCTGGTCAGGTGATGTGATTTTTCAGCTCTGTAGCTGACTCTTAAAGAGAGATGGATGTCTGGCAAGCCATTTTGTTTTGCTTATGAAATAAAAGATGGATGAGGGTGGATTAGAAACTTAAAAGTTGGGATGGGAACACCAAGCTCAAAATCCAGATTCTTCCTCTCTGCATTATACCATGCATTACTCAGATGAAGGTTAGAGCTTTCCAGGGTCGGTCTTCATGTGGCTTTCCTTCTCTCCCTGGGCCACATTACTCATTCCCAACCTCACGTGTCACTGATGTGTCCCTGCCACCGTGAGCTGCTCCTCTTGCTTCAATCTCTCTGCTGGCATCTTGTCCTCACTCTACCTGGATGCCCCCCAAACAAACTCAGAAAACTTGAAATCATAGTTTTGGCCACATTGGATTCATGTCCAAAATTCCATGTTTTTTTAGAGAAAGAGAGAGAGTGAGAGAGAGACAGAGAGAGAGAGACTGTGTGCAAGCAGGGGGAGGAACAGAGGGCAAGGGAGAGAGAGAACCTCACACAGACTCCCCACTGAGCAGAGCCCAATGTGGGGCTTGATCTCAGGACCCTGAGATCACGATCTAAGCCAAAACCAAGAGTTGAATACTTAACTGATTGAACCTCCCAGGCGCCCTGGGCATTTGACTCTTGATTTCAGCTCAGGTCATGATCTTGGGGTCCTGGGATGGAGCTCCATGTTGGGCTCCCTGCTCAGCGGGGAGCCTACTTTTCCCTATGTCCGCTGCTCCCCCTGCCTGTGCTCTCTCTCTCTCAAATAAGTAAATAAAATCTTTAAAAAATGTAAAAAAAAATAAGGAAATTATAAAATATACATAGTTCTAAATAACTGCATCAAAGTAAAATCACGTAAAGACTTAAAGAAATACTCAGAGGTATTATATAATGAAAATATTATGTATAGAAATTTAGGAGATGCAGAGGGAAGATCCAAAGGCAGATTTAGCAGAACATTCACACACACACACACACACACACACACAGGCTGAAAACTAAGCAGCTAAGCGGCTATATTCCACAGTAGTAAAGGTGCAGCAAAATAACCTCAAAGGAAATAGAGGGAGGGAAATGATAATCAAGATGATAGCAAAAAGTAATGAAATAGAAAACACTCTTAAAAGGCCAATAACGCTAAATGTTTATTGTTAGAAAAAGTAAAACTAAAGGAATACATAAATATCTGGGAGGGTTAATAAACCACAAGAAAATAAATCACAGATATACAGTATTGGGAGCATAAAGCTTTACAGAGAAAACTTATTAAACACATTCTGCAACTTACATTAAACTACTGAGTTTCTTTCCGTTGAATAATGGACATTTCCTCAAATTCCTAAACCAGTTTCTGGCCCCGGTTTTGTTGACGTAATTAGAGAAAACACGGCCACAGAGAGTAAGGCGATGATGTCTTCCAGAAGTCTAGTAAGTGTCAGACCGGGAAGCGGGCAGTGGTACACATCAGCTGGATGCCAGACCCTCTTCAACTTTTACCCCGTGGACTTGCTCTCCTGAGCATGTGTGAACAGCTCTGTGAGTGAAATAACCTCTGTAAACGTCCAAATGAGTAAAACAAACCCATATACTCTTTCGAGATGTGAGTGTGTGTCATGAAACTGTACAGCATAAAAGGAAGATAACAGGTCTTGCTGGAGTGGACACGGACACTTACAGGAGTTGGGGTGGGAACATTTCTAATTACCGTTTTTTAAAAAGATTTATTTATTTATTTGAGAGAGAGAGCGGTCAGGGGAGCGGGCAGAGGGACGGTGTGGAGGAGACTTCCACTGAGCACAGAGCCCCATACGGGGCTCGATCTCACAACCCCGAGATCATGAGCACAGACATCTCTGACTTTAAAAGTTTAGGATCCAGGGGCACCTGGGTGGCTCAGTGGGTTAAAGCATCTGCCTTTGGCTCAGGTCATGATCCCAGGGTCCTGGGATCGAGCCCCACATCGGGCTCTCTGCTCAGCAGGGAGCCTGCTTCCTCCTCTCCCTCTGCCTGCCTCTCTGCCTCCTTGTAACCTCTCTCTCTCTGTCAAATAAATAAAATCTTTTTTTAAAAAAGTTTAGAATCCAGTGGGGGGAACAAACAAGTAGAGGAACAATTTAAGAGGGTCTAACACAAGGAACATCCCACTGGGTATGGGTTGTGGATAAATGAGACCATCCCCAAATTTAAAAAAACCAAAAACCAAAAACCCACGACGAAAACATCAATAATCACCACAGGCATTATTTCCGAGCTCTGAGCGCCTGACTTAAATCGGGTACGTCCCCATATCCTTCCAACAAGGAGGTCCTTATTCACTTTGGTGACTGCGGTAATGGCCCCAAAGTGGACGGGAACCAGATCTGAGCTTCCCTCCAGCTCCGCTGATACTCTGCTAGCTTTCAAAGATGAGTATTGATTATGATTATGAAGCAGCAGCAGCACACGGGGTCTGAGCACCACAGAGAGCTCTGGAGTTTCATCACAGTGAGCTCAGGGCTGCCTGCTCCTGTCATGGAGTCAAGGAGGCTGCGTTAAGTCCCCCACAGGATTCTGTCTCATGCCTTCTCCGCTCTGCGCAGACCCTTGCCAGCAGCCCAAGCCCAGCCAGCCAGGCAAACCCGACCACACACTGCCATTCAACAGAAAACCCCGCTGGGAGCTTTTTTACTTTCTTCCCTCTCAGCCTGGGTAGGAGCCTGATGCGTCGGATCATCGGTCCCATTCTCTCACTGGGCTGTTCTTTTCCGCAGAAACAAATGGCCCGATTTCAGCAGCATCTGAAACCGACAGCCAAGCTTCCTGTTTTGGCTCATCCCAAGACCCTCTCCTCAACCTCTCAGGGCAATTTAGTCTTCAATGGCGAAAGCATCTGCTTTGCACAGAAAAGCGTGCGGATTTCCACGCTGGAAAGCGGCAGCCTGATTGAGCCCGGAGAGGATGGCCCAACGCAAGGCAGGTCCCTTTCAGCCTGGAGACAGAGAGAGAGCTGCTCCCCACAGATGTTCGCTGAATAGCACTTATGACAAGAATGGAGGCTTGAAAGGCACGTGCTGGCTAAGGCTAATGAAAGTCTTGGGGGAAACGAATAACCCAACTCTTAAAATTAGAAGGGGAAAAAAAGCTATTTATTGAATTTTTCCAAGTCCGTTATTCATGAGGTTTTCTTTAAAATTGTTCCCTGTGTTTGTCATTTATTTTCTATTCCAAGTTGCCCCCTTTGCTTCGAAGGCTCCTGGTGCATTTATATACTTTCAAATGCATAAATCACCAACGTTTGTTTTCAGAGGGGGGCAGGTAAGCAGCAAACGTGGATGCAGGTGTCTCTTCTATCCTGGGTTGTTCGAATATCTCAAATATGGCTGGTGCATAAATACCAGCTGCTGATGTGAAACCTGCTTGGGTCCAATTGCATGGCAGACAGTCCCTGTGCCAAAGTCCCGCTCTGACCTCCAAAGGGTCCCCCAAAGTTTGTCCTCCAAGGAAGGGTCCCTGCAAAGGACCCCCAGAAGCTGTTCTTTCCATGCAGATGCTCCTTGCGCCTTGAACTTTAGTCAAAGTAGCTCTTGTTGCAAAAAGGGGCTACTTCAGGGATGAGAATGAGGGCTTGGAAATGAAGCCTGGGAGAAGCCTGTTGTAGGGAGGGGAACTAACCCACTCACAGGGCTGGACCCCCAGGTCCAGAGAAGCTTCCTGCTTGAGCCCTGGTTGTCCTGTTTGTCCAGACAAAATGTCAGAAAGGGCATCATGGTTGTGGATTCCATCAGCCAAGGGATGGCAGCCAGGGGGTGAGTCTTCCAGCAGCTGGGCTTCTGACTCTGAGACTCTCCTAGACTCAAGGGTTCTCTTGTTTTGACCCTCTGGGTGTGAGGGTCTTTAGTTGTAAAGACAGACTTCAACCAGAAACTGTGGCTACGGGCAGCGTCTTCAGCCCCCGTGGATCTAGGACAGGTGGTCAGAGACCCAGTAGAATAGAGTTTGGTGCAGAGAGGAGAGCAAGCACTAGAACGAGGGAAGAGTCAGAAAAAGGCAGTTAGGTCGCCTCATTCAATCCCTAAAACCCCTAAGAGGTACAGTTATCATGCCAGACTGTACAAGAACAAAGAGGGAGTTTGTAGTGGTGAAGAAACTTGACCAAAGTCCTGTGCCTAGGAAATAGCAGGGGAGAAGGGGTTTCAGGTGGGTGTCCCCTCAAAGCCTTCCTTTTCATGCTATACTGTCCCGCCAAACCGAGGTGAGACTGCAGGGCACATCCTCAGTGGCAGGTGTGGGGATCTCCCTCCAGGTGGTCCGGATGCCAAGGATCCAGCAGCGCGTCTTAGACTCTGAAAGCTTTGAGAACCTGGTTAAGACCAGCTGATGTCTGAGGTTCAGCCTCTTGACGGCAGGGCTGGTGACAGCAGACGGGGGCAGGCTGGTTTTTCATGTGAGTGAGCCCGAACACACGGGGTGATCTTCAGCACCTGGGATACCAGCGGGAGTTCCCCATCAGCCCAAGCCTATGACACTCGTGGAGCCGGGGGGCACCGAATGATCCAGGACGTGGCCTCGCTGATGACTGGGACCCCCCTCTCTCCACCTCTGGGTGCAGCACCGAGCACTCAGCCAAGCTGTCTTGTGCATGGTCACACTCCTATAAACCAGCATCTGGCAGATGAATTCATTAATGGATTTCCCAGATCTGGAAACCAAATTCTAAGTGACTTCCAGGGCTTCTGTCCCATAGGCAGGGAGTTCTGATCTGTCGGCCCTCGGGAGGTGATGGAGAACTTGGGAGCAAAAAGACAATTTATCGCAAGTGTCTTGTGTTTGTGAAGGTTGCTCTTCCAGCCTGTCGTGAGTGAGGAAAGAAGCTAATCCTCTCTCATTTAGACAGGTTGGGAAAGAGTTCTAGGTGATCATGAGGCTCTGGGAATATAAGAAAACCTGATATTTAATTAATCTGCCTGCAAACATTGATTCCTCCATCAGTCACCTGAAGAGATCCATCTGTGAATGTCTTGAGCTCCTTGGCAGAAATGTGGAGGCTGATAGCTGTATGGAGGAATGTGGCGTTTAGTGTTCTCAGGGAGAATGGGGCTGTTTCTTCCAGAAATGGCTCAGGGAGGAGTCACTCCACAGGATGTAAACTCTGGCCAATGATGGAGCGATCCAAGATCCAGGTGGTGTGAGCACTGTGCTAAAATTGATTGAGAATATGTAGTAGATGCTCAAAAAACTTGCTGAAGGATGGGTGCCTGGGTGACTCAGTGGGTTAAGCGTCTGCCTTTGGCTCAGGTCATGATTCCAGGGTCCTGGAATCAAGTCCTGAGTTGGGAATCCCTGCTCAGTGGGGAGTCTATTTCTCCCACTGCCCCTCCCCCCTTGTTACGTGCTCTCTGTCTCTCTCAAATACATAAATAAAATCTTAAAAAAAAAAAAACTCTTGCTGAATGAATGGCTTAAGTCTACAGGGACTGTATGTACAACTTCTGGTGAGGGATCCGCTCTGGGAGACTCGCTGTTTCTTACTTTTTCTGCGTTGGGAACCAGGAACACCATATTGATATCGAACTCCGTAGTCATCAATGTTCTACTCAGATTCGTTGTTAAGGGTCTCCCATTGCATGAATAAGGTTACCAAGCCTGGACATTAAAGGAGGAAAAGCAAAAGTTTGGAACGTGTGAAGGTATGCTCCAAAATGAACGTGTTACTTGGCAGTCAAATGAATTTGTGAGTGTTTTTTATAACAGACTCTATGCTCTACGCCGAGTTTGGGTACCACCTTCGTTTCTGCTGCACCCAGTCTGGGTGTGGCTTTTCAAACAGTGATGTCAGAGTTGTTGACTGTATCCTGGCTTTTCCTAGTCCACAGATTATTGACTGCAGGAGAGTCTGCCTCCCCCATCAAGGGGCATTGGCGATATTTGCAGGCATTTTGGGTCATCACAACTGTGGAGGGAGGAGGCAAGTGGCCTCCGGGGTAGCGAACAGGGATGTTCTAAACAACCTATAATGCACAGGAGAGCACCCCCCGCCCCGAGCCCCAAAGAATTACCCAGTCCATAATGTCAATACTGCCATCATGGAAATCTCTGCCCTCACTAGTGTCCCCATACTTAGCGAGTAAAAACACAGGATGCGCAATTACCTTTGGACTTCAGATAAGCAACAAAAAGTTTTCAGCACACGCACGTCCAAGTGCATGGGAAGATGATATACTTAATATGTCCCAAATATTGCATGAGGGCACACTTCTACTAAAACTTATTCACTGTTTATCTGAAATTCAAATGTAACTGGGGGTACACACTTTGTCTGGCAGCCCCAACTCTGTGTTTTGAGCAGTAGCATGTTCCACACTCTGAACTCCAAGCTTTTCTCCAACAGGATGGAACTTCTGTCAGGGTGGGGCAATTGTTAGAAGGAAGACATAAGTGTGTAATGGCATGGGTTGTGTCGCTCACATTTATTTTTGACCAGCTGTATATACGTGAAGAGGCTGTTTATTTAAGACTATGGTCCCTCACATGTGTGATGGGAGTAGTTATAAAGTATCTTATGGGATTATTGCAAGAAGCAAATGAAAAAATGTCTTCAAAATGATATTAAGAAGAATTATCATTTTTAGTATGGATTTATCCTGCTCCTCAGTGGTGTCCTGCAGTTCCCACTAAGCTCGGATTTTGTCAGGATAACTCTTCCTCTGATATGTTCAGGGGGATTAGGGAAGCTCGTTCCAAATAAGCCAAGAATGAGTTGTCTTACTTTTTCTTTTTAATGTTCATTGATGTATATTGTATATCGTATATGTATATTCATTAATGTTCATTAATGTGTATTGTATATTGTATATGTATATTCATTAATGTTCATTAATGTGTATTGATCATATATATGATCAATTTGGGAAATCTTGATTATACACCGCATTAATTCATTGTACAATCTGAAATACCCATGTAACTGGGAGCCAGATCACACTCTAGACTATCATCAGTGTCCAGAAACTCTCATCACTTCGCCCTTCATTATGGCCCCCAAGATAATTATTTTTTTCCAGGTACCAAATCATGTATTGAATATGGGCACAATTCCACAGATTGCCATGGCAAAGACAGCTTTTTCCCAGCCCATTCTGGATTATACATTACACTGTAATCTAAAGTATACATTTTTTTTAAAAGATCACTGTTTTGATATCTATCACTACAAATTGGTTTTTTTTGTTTTGGAATTTACTATAAATTGAATTATGGGGTAGGCCCTTTTTTGCATCTGGATTGTCTTTTCTTGCTTTTATCTTTTTCCCTCAATGCTGCGTCTGTGAAATTTCTCACGTGCCATATTGAGCTGCAGTTTTATCTTGTCTTTGCTGGATGGCCTTCCACTGTGTGAGGAGACCAGGATATACTTATCCCTTCAACTGTCGGTGGGCATTTGGGTCATTTGCTTTCTGTTATCCGTGGTATTCCTGCTAACGTTTGGTAGTGACCGTGGTCACTGGAAGACCGCGTGTACGTTGGGTGGCACTGTGGGTTCACAGTCGATAGCTACACAGTTTTGCACAGAGATGGTGCCAGTTTATCCCCCATCAGCTGTGCCTGAGAACTTCGGTGTCTCACAATTTTCTCAACACTTGATCCTGCCATGTTTTACAGATGCCCTTAGAGCAGCTGAGTGATGCTATCACATTGTGGTTGGAATCCTGTCCTGATGGATAATGACACTGATTCCTTTACAAATGTTATTGGGCCCTTTAACATAGATTTTTAAAAGTTCTGTCTGGACCCAGTTTTGAGTCCCTGGCTAGACGTGGCTCAGTTCCCCTTCCTAAATACCAACACCTCCTTTCCTGTCGATCAAACTCTAAACCACGACACACCTGGCCTGTTAGCCCCAGGGTCAGACACCAGCCCGCCAGACACAGGTCCTCTGCCCTGAGGATGCTGAAATTATCCAAATTAGCCAATCCTAAACCTGTTTACCCTGCCCAGCCCTGTCATTCCTGCAGAAACCACACTTCCCCCGGACCCACCCAGTGCCCCGTGACTATCTCTGTGTGGTGTGTCGTGCTGAATTCTCCCCTAGGACCGTGAGATTAACAAAGCTTCTGTCTCTTGACCTGTGTCTGGTCCCCCAATACCTCATCCAGGGTAATACGGTTAAAACAACGTTCCGGTAATTTCTTTTCAATGATTTTGTACCCCCCCCCATTTTTATTTGCCTCACTCTCTTTTCCTTATTGGTTTGTAGGAGTACGTTATGTATTTTGGATCTGAATCCTCTGTAAGTTACATTTCTACATCCTTTCCTACTGCGTAGCTTGCTTCTTCGCTCTACTAGAGGTATCTTCTGATGCAAGAGTTATTATTAATAAGTCCAGTGTATCAGTTGTTTGCTTTCTAGATAGTGCTTTTCGTGCGCTGTTTAAGAAAGCCTCACTTCCTCCAAGGCAATGGAGCTATTCGGCATTACTATCTCAAAGTTTTACTGGCTTAACGTTCTCATTTAGTCCATGGTATATCTAAAACAGATTTGTGTGTGTGCATGTGGTTTGAAGTGCTTGGCGTGTGTCTGATGAGGACAATGCAAAAGGTTAGACTTTTTTCCAGAGGGACATCCCGAGGGGCACAATCTCTTTGCTATTGACAGTTTACCCATGCCTCATTGAGTCGAAAAATCACCTTTTCCAGAAATCTGTCCATCACAGAGATGCATGTGTGGAATCTCAGATCTCTGATTTTCATTTTTGGTCTTCTTTTAAATATATTCATTGGAGTCTAGATCCAGTCTACAATTTTTGATATTTCCCACTGTCAATTTTCATTAAGTTTAAGACAAATTCTTTTGTTACCAGTTCTTCTTTGACCCATGGAATATTTAGAAGCATACTGCTTAAATTCCTAGCTGCTAGGATTTCTCTAGATATTTTATTAATCATATTTACCTTATTTATCATTAATATCTTTAAAAGGTTAATTGGTTTGAACCATATTTTAATTTCCCTGTTATCAGAATGAAACCTCTGAATTTTCTGGGACTTTCCTTATAGCTCAGCATTTGGTAAATTTTAGTCAATGTACGCATGGTTTGTGTGCAGGTTGAGGTATATTAATTATATCAACTTATTAATCTTGTTCCAAACTTTTATATTATTTCTGATATTATTTGCTTGTCCTTTCACTTACTAAGGATGTTATTGTTTGTTTGTTTGTTTGTTTATTTATTTATTTATTTATAGAGAGACGGTGGGAGGAGGAGCAGAGGGAGAGAGAGAACCCCAAGCAGGCTCCACACCCAGTACAGAATTTAAGAAGAGGCTTGATCTCACAACCTTGAGATCATGACCAGAACCCAAACCAAGAGTTGGACACTTAACTGATTGAGCCACCCAGTGACCCTGAGAATGCTTTTTATTTATTTATGTTAAAGACTTCTTTATTTATTTTGGAGAGGGGAAGGGCAGAGGGACAGGGAGAAAGAGAATCTAAAGCAGGCTCCATGCCCAGCGGGGAGCCTGAGGCAGGAGTCGATCTCACAGCTTGGAGATAGTGACCTGAGCCGAAATCAAGTCAGATGCTTGTCCAACTAAGTCATCCAGGTGCCCCTGACAGTGCTTTTTAAATCTGCAGTTATGGTTAGAGATTTCTCTAGTCTGCCTTTATTTTTGCCAGCATTTTTCCCAATCAAAAATAATGTAATTAGTGAGGCAAATGTGTTTATTTCACATTGTTATTTTTTCTTTCTGTCAAACCTCAGGATTCTTCTTTAAAGTCTGATCATCTCCGTGCATGTCTTTCTGTAGCACACAGCACTGAAAATTGTAAACTCGCCCCTGGAGTCCAGAGAAATCTTCATTGTTTTCTGGGACTGTCCTCCACATAATTTTCGACACTTTTAAACTTAACAAAGTTGGTTGAGCTAGTAGTGTATAATTTTCTCCACCTCTAAATGGCTCCAGGGAAGACAGAAGTGTGGCATTTTACATCCATAATGGCAGACACTAGTCTGTGCTATACAACCTTTAGAACACATTCAGATTATACACACCACAGAGGGACATCAATGTTAAAACATCCAGGGGCGCCTGGGTGGCTCAGTTTTGGTTAAGCGTCTGCCTTGGGCTCAGGTCATGATCCCAGGGTCCTGGGATTGAGGTCCGAGTCAGGCTCCTTGCTCAGCAGGGAGTCAGCTTCTCCCTCTCCCTCTGCCCCTCCACTTTCTTGTGCTCTCTCTCTCTGTCAAATAAATAAATAAAATATTTTTTTAAAAAATCTTAAAAAGTTCAAATACAGTTAAGACAACTGGTATTTTTTGGATTATGTTTGCATGGAATATCTTTTCCCATTCTTGCACTTTCTCTCAACCTCTGTCTTGAAGTGAATCTCTTATAAATAGCTGATAGTTTCAGTTTGTGTATGTGATCTGAAAATCTCTGTCTCAACTGATGTATTTGGATTATTTACTTTTAAGTTAATGGTTGCTACAGTAAAGCCTAAATCAGTCATTTTTTTATTTGATGTTTGTTGGTTCCCTTTGTCTCTAATTTCTTTGTTTCCCTTTTCCTGCCTTCCTGTGAATTTTCTTGAGCATTATTTTTTTATTCCATCCTGATTTATTTATAGTGCTTTAGAGTGTATCTCTTTTATAGTCTTCTTAGACTTGTTCTAGATATTAGATATTCCACATGGGACTTACCACAGCCTACTGGTATCAGTATTGTACCTCTCTGAATGGGCGGAACCCTCACTTCTAGGCAGGTCCTTTCACTTCTTCCCTTGTAAATGTCATCATCTGGAGGATCAGCCAATCTTGTGATTTTGGTTTCAATCATCCAGTCTGTTCTACAGAACTCAAAAGAAGGATAATACATTGTATGTATCCATGTTTTTGCTTTCTTGGTTCTTTCTTCTTTCCTGATCTCCAAGATCTTTTTTTTTTAATTATTTTCTGTCTGTTTAAAGATATTCCTTTATCCAGTCTCTCAGGGTAGGTCTGCTGGTGGTAAGTTTCTTGTTTTCCCTCATCTGAGAAGGTTTTTGTTTCTTCCTTGTTCCCCAAGGATAGTTTCACTGGATACAGAATTCATGGTTTAGGATCCTTTTTGTATTACTCGAAAATGATGAGTACTGGGTGATGTAGGGAAGTGTTGATACAGGTATCGTGTACCTGAAAGTAAACTAATCAACTGTGTGTTGACTATCCTGGGATTAAAATAAAAAACTTAAATAAAAAAATGTCGTGTCTCTTTCTTCCAGTTTCTGTGGCTTCAGTTGGATGATCTACCGCCATATGTGTTGCTGTTTTCTGATAGGTAATATGTCATTTCTCTCTGGCTACTCACAAGTTTTTTCATTGTCTTTAGTTTTCATATTAATTATGATGTGTCTTGGTGTAGATTTCTTTGGGTTTATGCAAATTCTCTTTGGGGATCACCTAGATCTCTCAACACTGTTGGTGGGAATGCAAACTGGTATAGCTACTGTGGAAACCAGTATGGAGGTTCCTCAAAAAGTTAAAAATAGAGCTACCTTACAATGCAGTAATTGCACTACTGGGTATTTACTCATAGAACACGAAAACAATAATTCAAAGGATGCATGCACCCCAATGTTTATAGCAGCATTGTTTACAATAACAAAGATGTGGAAGCAGCCTAAGTGTCCACTGATAGGTGAATGGGTAAAGAAGATATGCACATATACATAATAGAATATTAATGGCTGATTAATGTCAGCCATAAAAAATAATGAACTCTTGGGTGCCTGGGTGGGTCAGTCGTTAGCGTCTACCTTCAGCTCAGGTCATAATCCCAGGGTCCTGGGATCGAGTCCTGCATCGGACTCCCTGTTCAGCAGGTAGTCTGCTTCTCCCTCTCCCACTCCCCCTGCTGTGTTCCCTCCCACACTGTGTCTCTCTCTGTTAAATAAATAAATAAAATCTTAAATAAATAAATAAATAAATAAAATAATGAACTCTTGCCATTTGAAAAAATGTGCATGGAGCTAGAGAGTATTATGCTAAGTGAAATAAGTCAGTCAGAGGAAGACAAATACCATATGATTCCGCTCATATGTGGAAGTTAAGAAATAAAACAAACGAACAAAGGGGAAAAAAAAGAGAGAGAGACAAACTAAGAAACAGACTCTCAGCTAGAGAGAACACACTGATGGTTACCAGAGGGGAGGAGGGTGGGGGATGGATGAAATAGGTGATGGGATGAAGGAGGGCACCTGTCGTGATGAGCACTGGGTATTTTATGGTCCCGTTGAATCACCGGGTTGTACACCTGAGACTAATAGTACACTGTGTGTTTACGAACTGGAATTAAAATAAAAACTTAAATAAAAAACCATGTAGGATTTCCATTTTCTTATTTTATAGAATATAATTCTCTGGTGAAATTCTCATTTCTTTTGTCTTTCTGGTTGACGGTATTAGTTTATATATTTTTTTTAAGATTTTATTTATTTGTTTGACAGAGAGAGAGATCACAAGTAGGCAGAGAGGCAGGCAGAGAGAGAGGGGGAAGCAGGCTCCCCGCCGAGCAGGGAGCCCGATGCGGGCCTCGATCCCAGGACCCTGAGATCATGACCTGAGCTTCGAGAAGGCAGAGGTTTAACCCACTGAGCCCCCCAGGCAGCCCAAGTTTGAAGGTATTAGCTGTAGTCATTTAGATACCCATGTATGAAAATTCCAATAAGCAAATCACCTGCTGGTCCATGTATGTTCTCTTGTCTTTTTTATTTGTTTGTTTTTATTTGTTCTTGTTTCCTGGCATGCTTGGTAGGTTTTTACTGGAGCTGGATAGAGTACATGACAATTTGTGGCAATCATGGATGAATTTATTTGTTCTATAGAACAGAATTTAGTTTTCTCCTGGAAGACACAGAGCACAATCACTCCCTCCAGTGAAGTCAAGGCCAGTCCACATTCAGTCTGTCTTTACTCCTGGAAAAATGCCTTTCTGGAGTCCCAGTTAAAAGCCCTAAGGACTGGCTGGGGTCTCTCCTATTTAGCTAGCACCCATTTAGGTGCTTTGTCTTCTGAGACACCAAAAGTTCTGGAATTTCTGCCTAGCGACCTCTTCATACCTGGTTTTGCAGATTCATGTCCAGCACGTGTGTGGTTAGGAGTCAGCACGGGGGGACAGGTGTCCAAAATGCTGAGCCTACATCCATGCGGTTTCCTTTTCTTTAAAAAGGAAAGCAAGGAAAGTCTGCAAGCCAGGGGGCTGCCATAGCCTTAGACTACTGCTTCCTTCCAGTATCTCCACCCANGACCTCAGGTTCTCAAGTGCTGGATGGTCTCACAGCTCCAAGTGCTGATTTAAGTGTCTGCAAGCCAGGGGGCTGCCATAGCCTTAGACTACTGCTTCCTTCCAGTATCTCCACCCAGAACTAAAAGCCAGTGGACTCTCTGAGGGGAGAAACCTGGGAACAGTGTCCTTGTTATCATCATGCCTTTCTCTCTTTCCTCTGAGATTTCGGTTCCTCAATTTATGTCTTTTTATGCNAGAACTAAAAGCCAGTGGACTCTCTGAGGGGAGAAACCTGGGAACAGTGTCCTTGTTATCATCATGCCTTTCTCTCTTTCCTCTGAGATTTCGGTTCCTCAATTTATGTCTTTTTATGCCTTTATTTCTCTTGATGCTTTTAAGCAATGACTCCTGCAATCGTTCTAACTTTCCTGTTTTTGTAGACAGTCAGGTTGCTCCACAGCAACTCTTCTGTTCATGGTGGCAGCAGAAGTCAGCTCGGAGCTCTAGTATCTCAGGTTTTGTTCCTGGGTGGAGTGCAGGTCTAGTTTGATCATTCTGAATCTCTTTAAAATTTGTGAGCAAGTAGTATCCTTTATTCTCAGTTAGGACCTCAGATGAAGTTTTAATGCCAGGAAATATGTTCTTTAAAATCTTCCAAGTCCTATGACTGGAGCACAGTAGCGCCGTGGAAAAGAGAAACATTATAAATGGAAGCCTAAGGAACTTGGCTCTCATTCTAGAAAGTTAAGAATAATTACAAGAAGGGCAACTCTGTGGCCCAGTCCGTTAAGCATCTGCCTTTGGCTCAGGTCATGATCTTGGGGTTCTGGAATCGAGCCCCACATCAGGTTCCCTAATCAGCAGGGAGTCTGCTTCCCCTGATCCCTCTGCCCCTTCCCTTGCTCATGCTCTCTGTTTCTCTCTCTGTCAAATACATAAATAAATAAATAAAATATTTTTAAAAAGCAAAAAATAGTAATTATATAAGCATAATAATTACTATTACAGTTAGTTTTATTAGATACTTACAATATTATAAGAACGTTCCAGGCATTATGCTAAGTGCATATTATGTGTTCACTTCTAGAACTCACAACAGTGTTTAATTAACTCATCATTACTTGTCATGTCTTATCCATGAGGCACTCAGGACCAGAGAGGTTTTGGATGCTATTCAAGGTCACACAGTGAATGAGCAGCAACGTCAGGGAAAATGATCAGAGCAGAGATTGTTAGTGAAATGGAAAGACAATCATGTTTACGACCACTATTTTATTTAATTGTTTCTAGTTGCCCCTGTGGATCTGCTTCTACTAATGTTAAGACATTTCTTGCTTCCCAGCAAGGGTACAGTCTATAAAAGAGAAGGCAGTAGTTACATAAAGCAGATGTAGATCAGACTTATGGTCCATCCCCTGGAGCAGAGCCTGGGAATGCTGCAAGCTTGGGCAATCCCACTCTTCAGAGCACCAAGCTCTCTCTCACAGGATAGGGGTGGTGGCTCAGGAGGGTGGTCTGGCGAGGTCAGACCGACAATGGTGTAGGGGCCAAATTTGCCTCACTGTAGGTCAAAGCAAGATGCTGAGAGTTCCCAGCAGGATGTTCTAAGGGCTCAGAGGTCCCCTCTGGGAACAGAGCAAAGGCCAAACCTTGCATGCCCTGGAACAATGTGATCACCCCTTCATGCTTCTGTCCTTTATGGGGAGAAACTGCAAAGTTACATGGCACAAGGGGGAGTGCCCTGAGGAGTGCCACATGGGGAGAATAACACAATCTATCACAGTGAGCACCCTGGGGTTGCATTTGGACATCAGGAAAAAGGATAAGAGGAGAAGACATAGTGAAGGGCTATCTATCTGTGCCAAAGGACCACTTTGTAAGACTGTGTGATGTGATAATATTGTTGGAATCTAACAGATGATTCCGGGAATGGAACTGAGTGCACAGAGGTATATTATATTTTTTTGAAGATGCGGAAACTGTTGTTTTGATGAGGGGCTACTGACCTCTGAATTATGTAGCATCAGAGAGGTGGAGGGGAGGAGAGAGATCAGAAAGGATGATATGAAGCGGTGGGTGGGGTTTTGAACAACGAATGGTGGAAGTCGGTGTTCTTTTCCAGTTGGGAACTGGGATCCTAGGAGGGAGATCAAAAAAATCTGGGGGAGAAAGAACACTTTTCGAGCAAAGGATGAGCTTAGCTAGGGGTTCTCGCACAAACGGATTTCTGTAATTTCTCACGTGTGACCAC